>PVJI01013421.1:0-47830 GCA_004026765.1 Micronycteris hirsuta
TTTTTTTTTTTTAAAGATTTTATTTATTTATTTTCAGAGAGAGGAGAAGGGAGGGAGAAAGAGCAATGTATGGTTGCCTCTCACATGGCCCTCACTGGGGACCTGGCCCGCAACCCAGGCATGTGCCCCGACTGGGAATCGAACCGGGACCCTCTGGTTCCCAGCCCGCACTCAATCCACTGAGCTACACCAGCCGGGCAACTTTTTTTTTCTTAATCAGGGTGATAAGGAAGTAAAAAAGAAGGTAATTCACTTGGAAAATTTTTCTATTAAGTGGTAGTTATCAAATTGGATAGTTCTCTGATTTTATAAAACGTGATGGGGAAGAAGCTTCTTTAACTGAAATTGTCAGTCATTATTTATTGGGTAGCCCTAGCATGTAAGCCCCTCCATTTCAGTCTTTGTATCCATCACAGCTGGCAAGAATGATTGACATTATTTTTTAAGAATGATACCCTTCCACTGACTTTCTAGGAACATGGAGAAATAGTGTATCGCAATTCTGTTTCCAACCCCCTGCTGGAAAGTTTAATCCACAATTCACAAAAGTATTTGAAAGTACAAAATAGAAAACTGCTAGCAGGTGAAACCAGAGGTGCATTCCTCTCCAGTTGTGAGGAGAAAAATGTGTCTGATAAGATACAAGGCAAAAAATAGCACAATAACTACCTAGATAAACAAACACAGTCACATATAAGGAAGACAGTAAATAAAAGTTGAGAAAATAAACAGTTTTTGTGAGGCTCTGTCCTTCAAATAACACTTGACTGGGAGGTGATTATTTATTACCCATAAACCAGGTGCGAAGCCCAACTGTTCCTCTGAGTAGGAGAACAAAAAGGTAACATTGAAACGGAAGAGAAAGAAAAGAACAGAGTGACTGCTGGACCTACGCTTTGGAACAGACTGGAGAAATGTCACGATGCATATTCAGTGTGAGGCCGAAATGCCAATGCAGCAGTGGGCGAGCGGCTCTAAAATGAGCATTTACCCATCCTAGTCGCAGTTCCCGGTGCCAGTCCGATACGAGCAGAGGTGCTTAGAGATACAGAAAGCTTGAAGTCCAGGTTTAGCATCACCAGAGAGAGAACCATGGCCTCAAGAGGTAGGGGAAAGAATGATGCATGAGTTAATGCAGTTGCAGAAGTAAGAACCTCTCGGAGCTCTAGCAGAGCCCACTGCACACAAAGTAACATGTATTAACACAAGGGCCGTGTTTATTGTTGTCATGGCCAAACTTTACTTGACTTTTAGTGTTATTGTTCTTCTTACTCAGAGGAAGAATATTGCTACACAGTCTGTATACTGCTCTGCAGCAATATACAGGTGAGTGGGAGAGAAACTGAGAGAGTAACAACAGGAGTACAGCTGCAGGAAAGGTGGGAAGCCTCAGGTATAGGTAACCATGAAAGCCACACCTGGGGACTCTGTGGGGAGGAATACCTGTGCTCTGGGAGGATGCCACCCACTCGGACAGATCATGAGGATGATTCAGAGGTCATCTGAGCCAGTAACCTAACTTTGCACCCTCAGTAGGACTCCTACTATTAGATACCAGAAAGGTGCCAGGCTCTTTATTTTATCTTCACAATAAGAACATGAGCCAGGAGAAATTCATTCCCATTTTACCAAAGAGAACATTGAAGGTGCCCTAGCCATGATTTGCCAATCCCAGGTCTAGTGGACTTTGCACTGAACTGTGTTGCTTTGCTGGGGGCTACCATTATTTTCTAATTCCTTTAGGGATGGAAGGAATCATATAAAATTATACCCATTGAGTGGCACCCGGCAGAGAATCTTATATAACTTATTCTAAAACACAGCAGTCTCTATGTTACTGAGGGAAGCATTACTAAAACAAGTTGACTGTTTACTTACTGCCTTTTCTTTGACATTCCCTAATTTAAGGCTTTTATATGTACCAATACATTTAATCATCACAATAGCCCTTAGAGGCAGGTATTATCATCATCACCATTCTGCAGGTTGAGGAAACTGAGATACAGTGGGCCCTTCTCTAAGATTGCTCAGAGTATTGGGCTGCTAGGGCTGCAGTAAAAAAGTACTACACACCCGATGGCTTCAACAACAGGAATACGTTGTCTCGCAGTTCTGGAGGCTAAGCATTTGAAATCAGAGTGTCATCAGGGTTTGTTCCTCCCGAAGACTACTAGGAAGAACCCAGCACAGCACTCTTTCCCTGGATGGTGGATTGCCTTCTCCCTGTGTCTCTCACTTTTCCTTCATTCTGTATTATGTGTCCAAATTTCCTTTTTCTTGTAAGCACACGAGTCACACAGATCAGGGGCTGCAATGGGCTGAATTGTGTCCCTTCAAATTCATGTGTTGAAGCCTTGACCCCCGATGTGACTGTATTTGGACATAGAGTTTTCAGGAGGAACTCAGGTTAAATGAGGTCATAAGAATGAATCTGATCTAATAGGATTGGTGGCTTTATAAGAAGAGGAGCAGAGAGATGTCTCTCTCCCCACAAACATGCACCAAGGAAAGGCCATGGGAAGACATAGTGAGAAGGCAGCGGTCTGTAAGCGAGGAAAAACCAGGCCCGATCATGGTGGCATCCTGACCTTGGACTTGCAGCTTCCAGAAATGTGAGCAAATAAATAACTGTTTAAGCCACCTAGTTTATGGTATTTTGCTATGGTAGCCCAAGCTTAGTTAGGTGGTGGAGGGAGAGACACCCTACTCCGGTATGATCTTCTTTTAAATAATTACATCTATGATGACCCTATTTTTGTTGTTGTTGTTTTTGTTTTTTATTGTTGTTCAATTACAGTTGTCCCCATTTCCAACCCCATTATTTTCCCCTGCTCTACCATCCCTCACCTCTCACATTCAATCCTCTCCCCCATCGTCTGTCAATGGGATTCTTTATACACGTTCCTTGATGACTCTTTCCTTTGTTTTCCCCATTATCTCCCTCCTCTTATCCCCTCTGGTTACTGTCAGTTTGTTCTTTATTTCCATGTCTATGTTTATATTTTGCTCACTTGTTTGTTTTGTTGTTTAGGTTCCACTTACAGGTGAGATCATATGGTATTTGTCTTTCACCGCCTGGCTTATTTCACTTAGCATATTGCTCTCCGGTTCCATCCATGCTATCGCAAAGGGTAGGAGCTCCTTCTTTCTTTCTGCTGTGTAGAATTCTATTGTGTAAATGTACCTCAGGTTTTTTATCCACTCATTTACTGATGGACACTTGGGCTCTTACTAGCACTTGGCTATTGATCTCCAAAATATATAAAGAACTCATATGACTCCATACCAGGAAGAAAAACAATCTAATTAAAAATGAGCAAAGGACCTGAACGGACACTTCTCCAAGGAGGACATACAGAGGGCCCAGAGACATATGAAAGGATGCTCAGCATGACTAGTCATCAGAGAGATGCAAATTAAAACCACAATGAGATACCACTTTACACTGGTCAGAATGGCCACCATAAACAAATTAACAAACAAGTGTTGGAGAGGATGCAGAGAAAAGGGAACCCTAGTGCACTGTTGGTGGTAATACAGACTAGTGCAGCCACTGTGGAAAACAGTATGGAATTTCCTCAGAAAACTAAAAATGGAACTGCCTTTTGACCCGGCAATTCCACTGCTGGGATTATACCCTAAGAACCTATGAACCTAATTCGAAAGAACCTATGCACCCCAATGTTCATAGCAGCGTAATTTAACCCTATTTCTAATAAGATCACATTCTGAGGTAATGGGATTCAAAATGAATATTGAAATTTGAGGGGTACAATTGAACCCATAATACTCATCTTTTAAAATTAGTCAAAATTCAAACCCAAGTGGTCTCACTTGAGAGCTTTCTGTTACATTGCTCACTAAGTAAAACAGGTTCCTAATGCCACAACTATTTATTAAGCACCTGCTGTATACCTCCTTTTCCTTTGCCTCAATAGCTCACTCATGTTTTCTAGAGAGGTTTTCCTCTGTTGATCTTCTATGTTTCTGATAAAGTGAGACCCTTTTCCCTACCACTGAAGACATTTTCTGGTTTTCAGTTAACAGTTATTTATAGAAAATGTACCTATTACCCAAAATATGCTTAAGTCACAATTCCTTTATTTCCAAATAAAAAAATAGCAGGTCCCTACTTATCTTCTGCTACAAAGTACAGATTTTTGTCCCCATAGAATTTATATGTTCAAGTCTAATCTCCAATGTAAAAGCATTTGGAGGTGGGTCTTTGGGAGGTGATTAGGTTTGGATGAGGTCATGAGAAAACAGATGCCGTGCTGAGACAGGTGTTCTTCTAAGGAGATGAAGAGACCAGAGTTCTCTCTCTGCCATTGGAGGACAGAGCAAGAAGACAGCCATCTACAAAACCAGGAAATGGACCCTCACTAAATACCAAATCTGCGACCCCTTGATTTCAGACTTCCCAGCCTTCAGAACTATGAGCAATAAATTTGTGTTATTCCTTAGCCACCCAGTCAATGGTATCATTACGGCAGCCTGAATTACCTACGATGTCTTCCTTTCTACCTCAGGGCCTCTGCATATGTTAGTCTCCATCACCATTGAAATTCTATTACCTAGCACGTAGGTGGAACTCAAGAGACATTTGTTGAATGTTACTAACTCAAATGAATTTAAAATGCGGACTTGTCATTGCCCATGGTCAGAAGTCGATTTGGTTTAAACAGGCCTCACCGGGCAAACCTGCAAATACTCTCCAATTAGAATTAATAGACTCCTTAGCCTCTCTAGTGAAACCTTCTCTGGACAAATTTAAATAGCTTTTCTCTTTTCATAAATGCATACATGTCACAAAAATGATATGAGCTAGCATAACCCAAGGGAAATGCCTGTCTTTATAAGCTACATCTCAAAGAATGGCAGTATAATGCTTGGCTGCAAAATGTATAAATTCTGTGGCAAATTAAGTATTCTGATGTGGACTTATGGACACACGCTTAATATGGTTTATATAAATGAAGGCAATGAGTAAGTGATTTAAAATTAAATTAAAATGCTACAGAAGTCATGTTTTCCCACAAATCTTATTGAAACTGCTTCTGAGTTGTTCTTTTTTTTTCTGTTCTTAATCTCCTCTTTTTCTCAGTCAGCCTTTTACATCGTCCCCAAGACAACTTCATAAAACAGAGCTGCCTTAGTTACTCTCCTCCTTCAAAATGATGGCACCTGTTTCTGACAGAATAAAACAGACTTTTCCCAGCTTATCTCTTTTAGCCTTTATCTAACTCATCCCCAAAGCTTGATATTCCCACCGTGCTGCTGTGTTCGGCTGATGTGAGCTTCCCTGCACCCTTCTGCTCTGAGCCCCTTCGTGCCCCAGGTCACTATCTGAAATATTTGCCATCCACACTCCTTTTTCCAGCCCATCCTTATTCATTCCCTCAAGGCTCATTTGAAACATTACTTTCTCTGTGAAGCTTTCTTTGACTATCTCCTATTGTAAGGAGGAATAACCACTCTCTCATTCACATTTTTCTAGAACATTCTCCCTCTACATCTCTGTTCCACCATTTCTCCAGTACGACATGCACAATGTTAGCACAGGTGCCATTTCCAGTATCCCGTGTATCCTGTGTTCAAGCATCTGCCCACATAGTAGGTGCTCAGTAAACATATGTTGAAAGGCAGGAGGAAAAAATGAACAAAAGTCAAGAAGGAATGTAGGAAGAATGGGATACCTAAGGGGATACTTTACAGAAAAATGAATTACTCAATTTGATACAATCATTTATGGGATGGAGAAGAGACTCATTTGCACTTGTTTTTTTTTTTCATAGATGTGATCGAAAATTGCAAGAAGAGAGAACTTAAGTTTGACTAATTATGAAAGAACACCTATTAAATGGAAGTAACCAGATAAAACAAATTTCAAAATAAAGCAATAAGTTTGTTGAGACCTGAAAACTGTGCCAGCTTTATAATCCACTTAAAAGTTGTGCATAACCAAGGTTAAACATCCAGGTGGAAAATAAAAATATGTTCCTTCATCAAACATGTGCCAATATCTAGGTGTTTGGCATGATGATAGACAAAACATCTAGATGATGGATTGAATTTTTTATTGGCCACTTATGTGTTTTGATACAATGGTGATGTTATGAGTCTGGAGTTGTATATAAAAGCCCCTGCATTTATTTACCCTGTAGTTATATAGAAAGCTATTTGCCAGGAAGGAGAGAATGCCAACATATTTCAACAAAAGGAAATATAAACATGATTTCTTTTGAGAACAGGATACTTGATGTCAGTTCTTATTGCTATTAGGAGTATTTATTAAGTTTCCTGGGCAAGTTTCACAACAAAAGAAGAATTTTTTAGTCCAGAGGCATCCCTAATCTTCCAATAGGCTGGCAGAATTGTGGGCCAGGCAGATCTCTTCAAATCATTTGTGGTTGTATAGTTTTCAAGGGTTGGTTAAATGACTATACCAAAACTAGTTTGAATTATGATTCATGGTAAATTTTATTTTCCAGAGATGGCTGCCACATTGTCCCTGTACCACATGTTTTTCTCACATTGGGATTCTGACATTCCTCTTAAAGAGAGGTGAGGGCCATGTTCCCTTCCCTTGCATATGGTGACCTTGTAATTATGGTGGAAGTGGAGTTTCATGACTCCTAAGTCTAGAGCATGTGAGATAATATGGTTTCTGATTGGATTTCTTGGGCTCTTGGACCGTTGCACAGAAGGAAGCCAGATAGCCTATGGGGAGGCCTTCATAGAGAGAAGCTAAGGCCCCCTCCCCAAAGTCCTGACCAAACTCCCTACTGACAGCCCGAAGCAACATGAGTGAGGCTTGTTAGATTCTCTGGTCCCACTTTAGCCGCTGCTGTTTATGCTGCATGGAATGAAACTCAGTTGTTTCTGCCAAGCTCTGCTACATTTGTAAATAGGTAAACAAATAAATAGTCATTACTATTTGGGGATTGTCTGCTACACAGCAACTAATAGCTGGAAAACACTCCTAAGAGGAAACGACATACTTTCTGGCTTCCACCTTCATACCATCTAATCTCTGCAGCCTGTGAATACGTTACCTTCCGTGGCAAAATGGACTTCGTGAGTATGTTAAGAAGTCTTGTGTTGGGAACTTCCCTGCCTGGTTTCAGAAGCTGTAACCCACCATGGCTAAGGCTGAGTGAGAGCCCTTGGGACCATAAGCCACTAAGGAGACAAAGCTTATCTCCCTGGCAGGGGCGCCACTTTTGCCCCTTTTACTTCATCCTACTTGACCCCAAGTGCATGGCCAGCTAGCCAATGACGGGTAAGATTCCTCAAGGGAGGAATGACCTAAGGCAGGCGTGATCACTTTGGGGCCCCCAGAGAAGGACTTGGGGGGCTATAGAAAAAGGGGGTGATGGACTCTTACCCCTCGGCTTTGACATAGCCTGAGTCCTCATTCTGTCTGCGAGAAGTCTCCTAATCTCTTGGCTGCCTTACTTCCCCTGCCTGACTTAAGCCTGAAACAATGCCGGAGGGCAGTGCAGCCCTGGGCTGGAACCTGAGGTTCCCGGGGGTGATCAGGCCTAAGAAAGAATGCATAAAATCCTGTGAAACCTGCTTTGCTAAAAATGTCCTCAATTTTCTGACAAGGGTCCAAGCATGAAATGTGTTTGTTTCCCCAAAGTTTTATGGCCCTTTAGCTAACTCACCCTGCCTCAGTGTAAGCCTTCCTAGTTCTTTGTATGTCATCTACTGTTTGATCCTTACTGCCTGACAATGATTGATGAACTTTACCTGTATTCCTATGCAAATTGAGCCCAATAAAAGCCCAATGAGGAAAAGGCACCTGGCCTTTCTCCTTTGAGAGATCGGCCACCTTTCCTCCCCAAGCAGATCATGTCTTGGTAGACTTACTCTCATCCGCAGATGCAGGGCTCTGCGGGCAAAGCTCTCCCACAGTCTTGAAGTGGGGAAACTATGTTGGCTTATCCAGGTGAGCCCCCAATGTAATCACAAGTGTCCTTATTGGTTAAAGGGAAGGCAGGAGGGTCAGAGTTAGAGAGTTGAAGTTGCTACATTACTGGCTTTGAAGATGAAGGAAGAGGCCATGAACCAAGGAATGAAGGTGTCTCCTAGAAGCTGAAAAAGGCAAGGGAACAAATTCTTCTCTTCCTAGTATGAATGCACCCCTTGATTTTAGCCTGGTGATACTTATCTGACTTCTGACCTCCAGAACTATAAAACAATGAATCTGTACTTTTTAAGACACTAAATTTGTGGTAATTTGTTACAACAGCAAGCAGAATCTAATGAAAGCAGTTATCCGTTGTAGTCCATGCCTTCTTCCTCCCATCTCTAAGCACCCACTTATCTGACAGTACATACTTTTATTAAAAAACAAAAATAATTTTAAAAAATCAATCTAATCAAACATCATTTGGCAGAAACATAAGGCTATGAGAAATAAATTTATTTTCAAAGGGAGATGCAACTTTTTAGAAACAAAAGTAGATTAGAATCCAATTCTCTGGACTTTAATTTTTGGTACCTTTTCACTGTACTGGGCTTTCTTCTCTCTTTGACCTACTGTCTTCATCTTGTTTCTTTTTCACGCGACTCCTGTCAGACAGCATTCCGTATGAAAGTCACCACCCAGTGTGTTAAGACAGAGCCTTCGGTTCTAACAGCTACCGACACTGCCTCAGAATAGTTCTCAGACTTGAGAAACACACCAAAGATATTTCAATCTTCTCTTCTATAAATAACTTCCCATTGCATTTCACTTTTATTGTCATAAAATAACTCAACAAACTTTATGCAAACCAGAAGTTTTCAAATCTGCCAATCTTATAGCACAACAATGTTTTTCAACAAGGAAAGCATTATGAAGTAGAACAAAACACTGAATTTTCATGTTATTGAAATCATATTACTTCATAAATTACCTTATGTTTCTGTTCTCCAGAAGTAGAGTCTGAATCGAGACAGTTTATTATAGAGGTGATTCCAAGAGGTGCTGGGAAAGGATTGGATATGAAGCAGGGAAGGGGCACAAGTCACTAAAGTGTACATTATCCATCAGTTTACCACTTTGGGCAACTGAGGTTCGCTCTTGATGGGGAACTCTAGAAGACTGTAGATTATACCTCAGAGATAGTTTAGCAGAAGAGTGAGGAAGCTGCGCTATCATTCAATTCTGCCAGTCATTGGCTTCTCCAGGGAGCATAAAGACTCCCTGGAATTTCCTACCTGCCTTCCCCACAGGTGAGGACCATCAGAAAGCCCTCGGGTGATGAATCATGGGTACCGGCAGTGGGACACTTGTGGTATGTGCTAGACCGTTATGTGACTAGGAGATATGTGCAGGGCACTGATGGTGTCCACTAAATGAGTCAGATAATGGCAATTTTAAAAGGGTATCTCAACTCAGAGAATCATGGGATTTGTATTCTTCTTTGTAATTTCACTAACAAAGCTATAAGCAAGTAATTATGGTAACCCGAAACTCCCCTGAGAATAGGATTCATATTATTGTCCATTATTGTACTTTCCAAAGGCCTGATTGTAACAAGTGATCCATAAATATTAACAGTGACTTAGTAATCAATGGACTGAAGCCCTTTGCTGTAAGCCATCAGATTAGCCACAGGAGTTTACACTGCAGAGGTGAGAAACACGTGCTTTGGAATCACACTGTTTATTTGTAACCTGCCTCCATCCCTTGTTAACTATTTGACTTTAGATAAGTTTTTTAACCTCAATATGTGTTGTATTTGTTACATGGATATAATATAATTGTTATGTAAGTGTGTTGCTGTAAAGATTAAATGAGATAATTCATGTCAAACAATTATCACAATACTTGACACTTATTAAATGAACAGGGCCTATTAGCTATGAACATTAAGACTGAGCAATATATAAAATGACATTTTGTGATTGTTGAAATCAAACTTCATACGTACATGTGGTTATTATAAAATGTTTGTGATCTTGTCTGAGGTAGATTTGTCAAAACTGATCACTTTCCAGTAAGAAGGAGACAGAACTTTACATTGACCTACTCACTCTTCAACATTGTGTTTTCAAATGTTTAACTTATTTGAGGAAGTAGCCCTATGTTTTGGGTTAGGTAGATATGTCAACACAAACCATTCACGTAAGACATTTTAAGGTAGGATTTCAAATATTATTTTTAAGTGTACAGATAATAGATTTTATTATGTACTTAAATACCAATTGTACTGTCACTTGGCTTTTATTTGTGTAGTTTCCATTTCTGTTAATGGCTCATTTATCTTAGAATTCAAGGTTAGATTTACCTTTTAGTTTTCAACTGTTTGTTAAAGTCCTACTAGTTAAGAAGCATCGTGATAGATGGTTGAGGTCACTGGGCCATTTTCTGCCTTTCTGTGCAATACTGAATATATCATAGGTAGAAAGGAATTTACTCTACAAAGAATTTTCATGGCATTCTCAAGAATGCGCTGCCATAATAAATAATTTTCAGTATGCAGCATACAGCTTAAACACCTTTCCTCTTCTTTCATCACCAAAGGAAATGAAAAAGCAGCAGGCTTTGTGAATATACTTGAAAATTATCATTGATTATCTTTATTTTGTCTGTGCAAGATGGTCTGCGGTCTTTTTATCTTTTAAGGGAAGCAGTAAAATGTTGTAGAAAGATTACTTAATAAGGGATAAGCAAACCCGAAGTCGGGTCTTTACTTTGCCTTCTGAGCCTTTGATTCAGTTGTATCACAGACACTGCTGATAATACTTTAATTTAATAATATAAGACTGTGGATCAGATCAGGAGTTTAGATGCACCTGGAAAAATATATAGGTAAAGTCTGGGGATATAGACTTAGAAATATAGCCACCAGTTGATGATTATACAGACAAGGATCTGAAATAATAATCTAAAGTGGACAGGGGAGATCTAATCATTATTTTATATAAAGTCCAAGATCTGAGGCTTCTATTTAAGCAAAGTTGAGCATATATTCCAGCAAATGAACACAGCAAGTAGTCACTGAACATCCCATCTACTCAGTGGTGATCCAGTAAGAAA
Organism: Micronycteris hirsuta; assembly: GCA_004026765.1. Classification (NCBI taxonomy): domain Eukaryota; kingdom Metazoa; phylum Chordata; class Mammalia; order Chiroptera; family Phyllostomidae; genus Micronycteris; species Micronycteris hirsuta. Next base: position 11,036 of record PVJI01013421.1, read on the forward strand.
GAGAAAAGAGCCCAGGACTCCAGCTTGGTGGCTGGGGTTCAAGGAAGAAGACAGAGCCAAGAAAATAGGACACACGGACTGTGAAGTACAGGGAATGTGACCTGCAGGGACAGAATGGTGGCAGGGGTGGGGCACTTAGTATGTGGGGATTGAGAAACCTCTTTTACACGGTTCCAGAAGCAAATTTGGTCTCATAATTTGGGGAGGAATAAGGAAATGCTGATGTGAATTAGGTATCTACTACTATATAACAAATCAGCACATAACATATCAACTTAAAACAATGCATGTTTATTATTTCACAGTTTAAATGGCTCATGAGCATAGGCAAAGGTATTGTTTGGCTTAGAGGATCTCCCAAGTTTGTGATCAGTGCATTTTCAGGGTTGGGATCTCATCTGCATGTTCAAATGATAAGGGCCTGCTACCAAGCTCTATGGCACGGACAGGTGTCAGTTCCCAGAAGGCTGTTGGACTGAGGGCCTCATTTCTTTGTTGGCTGGTGGCTGGGGTCCACCCTCACTTCCTTGGCATGTGTTCTTCTCCATAAAGCAGTTCAGAATATGGCACCTTGTTTCCTCGAAGCCAGCAAGGAAGAGTGTCTCCTAGCAGGATGCAAGTCAATATCTTATACCGTCTGTTAATGAAAGTGAATCTCGACACTTCTACTGAATTCTGTTTGTTAGAAGCAATCACAGGCCCAGCCTACACTGAAGAAAGGAGGGGATCACACAGGTCATGATCCCCAGGAAAAGGAGTAAGCCGGGGTTCATCATAGGGTTTGTCCACCCCGGGAGTTAACATTTCAATGAGTATTTACTCTCTCAAGATATAATAACCCTAGCCACTGTTACATGTAGTATTTATTTACCAAGATGTTCAACTTTTACATTATGTGAATTTTAGACCTTGGGGTCAGGAGGGATAATACAGCAAAAGCTTTCCCCTTTCTGCACCTCAGTTTCTTCAGCTATGAGGAGACAGGGTGTGGACCAAGGTCTAATCCAGTTCTTTGATTTCATTCCTGCAGAGGTTTCCGTAAGCCTGTCTTGAAACCTTTCCCAGTTCTCTAGATTCCTTTTTACTTGTGGAATCTGACCTTGCACTCACTCTTCTATAAAGCGTGTGCTTGAGTGTAACAGGGTCATAAAGGATCACAAGAGTCTACAAACTGCACTTCAGCACGTACAGTGTCTGAATAATAGAGTGGAAGCCACACTTTTGCATACCAAATGATTTTTCTATTAATTATGAAATATGCCATAAAATAAGCCTATCAAAAATTAAAATAAAAAAGAAAGCAAAGATACAAGCAAGAAAGGAGGGAGGGAAAGGAAGAAGAAGTGAAACAAAAGCAAGTGGTATTCCTGAACTCTACTGTGTTCCAGACAGAATGCTGAAAGATATTTAACCTTATAACTGTATTTCAAAATCTGAGCAACTACTTTTTCAAAGGCTCACTTATATATTTTATGTGGACTTCTTGTCTTTTAAAAACTCTGACCCTGTGTGTTTCTTCATGTTCTCCAAATTTTAAATTACCATCTTATATCAACCAACTCCCAACCTCATTTCCTCCTCAATATTAATTTTGTGGAAAATATATTACATAGGCCTTTGATAGTTTATGTTTTGGTGTTCACTGAGTAAGAGGGCGATATTCCTTCTCAAGATCACCATGATGACTGGGATTCAAATATAATAATGAAAACCAGCAAGTAATTTACTGTTTGCTGTCTACATGCTAATGCTGGTTGGAGCTAGAACTGAAATTCAGGTGATTGTGGTTTCTTGTCTTTCACAAATTAATGAAGGTTCCAAGTTTTGTTGGAACAGCTCTTCTCCACTGGGTCAGCTCCCTGGCTGGATTCAATCATAGTTTCTAACCTGGGCTTCATTCAGTAGCTCAGTATAGACACAGCGTCAGTCCATGATCTTTTACTGCTCTAAGACCAGTTTTCAAATAAATAACTGGCTAAATGGCTTCCAGATGCTAAAATAAAAACTATACATATGCAAATATATTACATTTAATTTCAAGGCTGTTTAAGGTTTTTACTGTGCCTAGGGAAGACAGCTATAAAAAATGTACATCACTTTAGCAGGGCATACTTCATCAATTACTTCATTAACAATAACAATGTGGGAAATAAAGGGTGAAATTGAGTACAATAAAGCAATGAAGAAAATGAACATAAACAAGAAATGGAAATCACCAAGCAATGAATTAATATTGAACCATAGTTTCTCAACATACTGTTTAGGTCTTTCTTGAAAATATAATGGCCCTGACCACTGAACAATAAGGTCCAGGATTCTGAATTGCTTTTCTCACAATAGTGAGGCTTTGGGACTTGTGTGATCATGCTTTTTTGCCTTGTCCTCCTTATGACCCACAGCAAACACTTGCAGCATGGCTCTGTGGGAGTTAGGAGTCATGGAGTAAGAAACCCTCCTGTCAATCAGCCCTTATAGAGTGGGTTCACCAACACTATTCAGGCTGTATCTCAGCACTCATGTGATGCAAGGTGAGAATGCACTGGTCATCTCCAAGGCCACGTGGCTGGACCTTGGCTGGAGGCACCAGTGGGTACACCAAAAGGAAACAAGTTACGATACAGAAATGTTTTCATTATAGCTGAAAACTGACATCCAATCAGAAATTGCCCATGCGCTGCATTAAAAATAAGTAAAGCAACATCATATTAGGTGGCAATGGAGGAAGGCCTATAGAGATACAACATCTCAGGGAAGAAATTAAAGGGAGAAGTTTTCAAAACTTAGACTGATATTTGTTTTATGAAAACCATGACCTTAAAATGACATTATTTCAATTTTATGAAGTGTGATTTTAAACTATTAATCCATGATGTTTATTGGGAAGGTAGAGAGGAGAACCATGTCATTGAATAAAGCTACAAACTGTTTTAAAAAATTTAAAACTACTTTAATTTACTTTTATAGGGGAAAAACAGACCATAAACAGGAGAAAAATAATCTGGCTTTATATGAACTCATATGATAAAGCCAAGAAGCTCAGTCAACTGTCCCTTTACAGTATCTTGTAAAGTCATGAATAGTAATAGAAACCCATTGATTCCTACTATGTTATTTGGTGAATGGGCTAAAATAATTGTTAAGAGAGAAGCCCACAAAGTTCAATGTGGGATGTGGGAGAGAATGGGAATTTGAATTCCTTGAGCTGAAGCAGAGAATCTCTGAACAGTGTTGATGGGATAACGTGGAGGAGGTACCTTTCTGGACATGCCTACAGCTGGGGGATTTCAATAAAAGGGTGCTATAGCTGACTTTTGATCCCTATGGATATTAAGCTCCATAGACAATTGACCCGTGAACTTTCTCATTGGATTTCCATCTCATTGCTTCTGTATCTAGAGAATCCCACTCTAGACTTTTATTTAGCCTCCATATCTACCCACCTTTTAAAATTCTATATTCAAGGCCAGAAACAAGTGAACCCTGCCCCAGTATCCAGTACAGGCTCCTGATGCTGCTGCTCCTGACTTCCACATCCCAGTTCTCTATTTGTTTAAATGGTGGGACCCTATGTATTCCTACAGACCCACTTTGTGAGTCCACATCAAGTTTTCCTGGATACAGTGTGATCCTTGAGGATTCCACTGGTACACGTCTCTGTGTCGTGTATGTGTACTTTTCAGACAGCGTTTTCTCCGCAGCCTTGCCCTCTATGTCCCCACATTTCAGGAAAGAGTTCAACTGAGGAGGTTTAGAGAAAGCCCAGAAGCATGGCGGGTGGCGGGGGGGCGGGATCACTGGGCAAGGATTTAGCAGATTTGCTTCCAGACCCACAGACACCACTAATTAGCTATGTGACCTTGAGAAAGAAGTTCCTCTGGGTCAGGTGACTCACCTACAAAATCAGCAAGTGAGACCCAGTCATCAAGACTCATTACAACTCTGACTTCCAAGGGTTTTTTAGCTGAGAAGACAGCATTATGCAATTTTTAGGAGTCTGTTTACCAACTTCTAATGGGATAGATGGAAAGTAACAGAGAGTTAGCCAAAGTTCTAGTGAAAGAATCGCAGCATAGTTGCCTATAGTTTTTGCTTCCTAACTTTGCTCCCACTATAAAACTTAAAAATAAAAAAAGAAATATCAAAGGCTTTTTTCACATCCACAGGAAAAAAAACAACAACTCTCCAAGAGACTTTCCATTCATGTGTTAAGATTTACTACGCTGCAAAACAGTGGCATCCCACTGCATTTATTTAAGCTTCTGCCACCGTCACTGTGAATACAGGCAGAGTTTTCCCGTGGGCTACTAGATGAAATGCTCAATAACAACAAAAGTAAACAAAGCAGCATCTCACTTTCTATCCTCCTGGCTGCACCATCAGCGCTTAATGACATAAAGAATACCCAGAAGCTAGAGTTGAGTTAAGCATGAGCATAAATAAAGTGACAATTCAGCGAGCTAGAATGCTCACATACTAAATTCAAAAATCGGATTCCTTTCTCTCCAGGCACCCTTCAAGCTGAAATTATATTTCTCCTGCCCTCACAAAAGTTTATCATGTCAGAGGGCTTTTGTAAAATTGAAACTAGCTCGGTAAACAAAGTGGAACTTGGGTGAAGTTCATGCCCACTCCCTCTGCCTCTTCTGTGTCCTTGGGTCCTGAAATGGCTCTTCCTTCATTGTCCTCAGAAACAAGAGCATCTTTATGATCTCTCTTGCCCCAGAGTAAGGAAAGCAACTAAGTCATAAATTTGGAGTATTTTTACTGGCAAGTCATTTTGGGGTGTATGTTACTAATTGATTTAATGTTCAAGACACTGGTCAGTTCTAAGTATTTTAACTGTCAATTTGTCATAGTGAGAACATGGGCTTTGCAAGGTCTGGACAAGGTGACGTAAACTGTAGTGAATAGGTATCTCTAAGTTGCAATGGCAAAACACACAGAATGGGTCAGTTGAAATACATGACCAGGGCAGTCACCTAAGGTACAGGTAAGCAATTTTATAAAGAATTGGATCAGAATGGTATCTCTGAGAGCTTGAATGAGGGTGTCACTGGCATATGAACAAGGAGATTGGGATCAGGAGACTGGCTTCTAATCACATCTTTAGCACTAATTAAATCCATGGCTTTAGGAGAAACACTACATCTTTCTGAATGTTTCCTCATCTGAGAATTCATTCCTTCGGTTATTTATCCAAAGGGAAAATTCCATTTAATTTTTGTTTTAGGAAATGAGTTGTTGTAATCTCCAGGTAGAGAGATGAATGAGAGAAAAGAAACGTGGAAATCTGAAAATACTCAGTAACTTCAAAACCAGCAAATCCTCAGTGGGACCCAATGACATGAGCTTAAGAATGAAGCAGATGAAGCTGGAACTATTTGTTTACACTGGTTGTTAAGAACCTTTCTTGGCATATTGAAACAACAGAATGATGTAGAGCGGCAGCAGAGACACCCTGATCATTTTTAAGCAGAAAAATGGCATGATTTAGGGCATGCCTTGTTGTATTACTTGGAGCATGAATATTGCCATACCTCTTTTTAATATTGACGTTCATTACTTAAGTCTCCATTGTTCAGATTAGCAGGAATTCCAGCCCCTTTCTCTAGACTTTCATCTCACTTCCCACAAAAGTCTAAGAACTGTAGCATGTAACTCAGCTCAAAGAGAATAAGCAGATCTTTTGAGGATAAATAAACCAGGGGGCCAGCAGAAGTGGGAGAACAATTAAGAAGAGGTTGTCATAAGCACGTAGGCAAGCGATGATGAGGGCTGTCTGATAGTGATTGTGGTAGAAAAGAGGAGAGAGGACATGCTTGAGCATCGTTTCAGAGATAGATTTTAGAAGTAGGTTCTACCCACTGGCAACATTCAGACTGTAAACAAGCTGAGCTGGCTTTATGAGTATGTATGAAATCACCACTATTAGGACTGGTTCTCTTTGAAAATTCCCTTAGCCTGTTGGCTTGCTTACTGGGCACATTGCGCTTATACCCAACTGATTCAGCGTTTCTCCAGTATGGGGACTCGGAAGCAGTGTGGTCACATTTTTGCTCATGCTTCAGATACTTGATTTTACTCTTTAATGTACTAAAGATATAGGATATATAAAGTCAAGGTGGAAAGATGTTGGGTAGACCCTGAACAGGGATCACCAACAGAAGCAACAGGCTGCTAGCTACTCTTGATCCGAGCAAGCTTTATGAAATCATTCTGTTACCATAGGGCCCTGCCACCTCCTGACTGCAGCTTCCTGAAAATTCTGAAACCCTAAGTGTATTGCCACAAGTCTCCGTGTGTGTTTGAATCTTCAGTCTAAAGCCACCTGAAAACATACAGGGGAGAAACAAGAATGTGGACATGAAAGAACAGAGAACCAAGTGCCATGCACTAAGGCAGTAGTCCTAAAAGTCTGTTTTAAGGACTACCCTTAAGGGGGTCAGTGGTTTTATCTCAACAGCAAACACAAAATAAATCGATCAAATGTTTTTAGAATATACAAGCTTGAACAGTGATAGCTAATTTCCTTTACTGTGCACTCCCTAGAAACTCTAATAGAATAGTGTGCGTGAAAACTGTAGTCTAATTCTTCAGAGCAGATACCATGAAGCTGAAATGCTGAGGCTCAGTTCCTAGTTTGGCCTCCTACAAGGTTATCAATCTTTGTGCTCCAGTTGCCTTGTTGGTAAAAGCAAGTAATAAATAATCATATCTGCCTATTAGAACTGCCAGGATAATTAAATGAGATAATGAGTTCAAGGGCTTAGAGCAATGCTTGGCACCTGTTAAGTACTCAATCAAATAAATTCAAAACAAACAAACAAGAAGGCAGGTGGCATGCTGCAAACTGACTTGACCTAGTGTGATTTAGGAAGAGGAGTAGGGAACATGTATTCATGGAAGAGTATCCTTGAGGACAAATCTTAGGAAATTATTCACCAGGAAATACTGGTATGTAGCATGTAGGTGGAGAGAAAAAATCAGTAATAGAGACTGCAAAGTGAATCAAGAAACACAAGAACTAGGGTTTGAATGGTGATTCACTGCTTCGTCTTTGGATCTGTTTCTAAACTCAGTGACCTCAGGCGGTCAGTGTTTAAGACCCAAGAAGAACTCAGTGTGGAGAGATCACCTCACATCATCCGGCTGGCTGATAATAACAGAGCTGGTTGCGCTTATCTCCATCAGGAAGGTTTGGAATCTGTATCAGAATCGGTGTCTCCCCAGATTTGTCTGGCTTCATCCTGATTGCTCAGCTGCTTGCTCAAGACTGGGCCTGCCCATCACCACTATCACTTGATCTCTCAGTAGCGCGGGTTCTCTCGGCCTCTTCAATGACGAGGTGCAGCCCTTGGCATGACTTCCTTCACTCCTGGTGAGGCAAAAAGCTCAGCAGCTCCAACATCTATTCTGGCCTTTGAAGGCTCTGGATCTTTCTACTATTTCTGGACCTACAGAAAGTGGCACAGAGCAGGACGTGGTATCTTGTCTCCCTAGAGACTTCCAGGAGGTCCCCAAAAATGTACCCTGGAAACTTAGAGGATTAAAGATGGCGAGAGGAACGCTGACCAGAGACAGACATGAGAGGAGGGAAAAGCCAAACTATTCTGCCTGCCTTCCCCCATGAGGAGCTGTTCCATGGACAATGATTGGACGTGGTCTGTGTAGAAACTGGCGGTATGCACTCGAAGTTATGACTATTTCAATGGCACGTTATCTTATCTTACAAACGTCTTCCATCTTTCTTCACCTGTTTGCCTTTTTCATTCACTCCTACCGACTTAGGATTGGAAGGAAGTTTTGCTCCAGTCTTTTTATGTAGGGAACCCAACCTAACTTAGTTTCCTTATTAAAAAAGATGACTATGTTTTCTGATGTTATTTGAGCTCTTAGAAATGACCATAAGAACTCTGTAGAAATTGCTTGGATGTGGACTTGATAGATCTCACAGTAAACTGGATTTTCAAATAAAGTTTACTGCCTATAGGAAACTGATGTAAAAATGGGTAATGCTCAGCCTTCTTTCCCTACTGGAGAGCCAACTGAAGGAAAATAAACTGTGACGAAACTATCTCTTAGTGAATGTGTGGATGCTTGATTATCGTGAATCTCTGGATGTCAGTAATGTAGGGAGAGGTACGCCGCTTTATGTGAAGCAATGATTCTCACCCTTGTCTACATTTTAGAATCACAGGGGTGGGAGTGGGGAGAAAGGCTTTAAAGAGCCATCTCAGGGTCCTGACCTCAGAGATTCTAAATTCATTGGTTTAATTAGAACCTGAGCTTTATGTTTGTTTCTTTTTTTTTAATTTCCTGAAGTGTTCTTAATATGTCGCAATATTTGGAATCCCTGGCAAAAGGTATAGACTATATTATAAATATATTTATATCAAATAACGTGTAAATGTCATGTTTTGCAGAATATTTGTAAGAAAGTAGGCATTTTCTCTAAAGAAAATATTACCACATGTGAAATACAGACTACCTGAAGAAATATTAATAGAAGAGCTGGTTAAAAGGGCATATGAATACTTATGAACACCCAGTGCATGGGTTGGAAACCATACTTCTAGAAGTGGGATCAAAAATGAAATATGAGAAGTAGTGGCATAGACAACATACTCTGTTTCTGTCTCTCTGTTGACCTGTTTCTCTCTCTCTCTCTCTCTCTCTCTCTCTCTCTCTCAGAAGTTGAAGGCATCTGTGTTCATGACAATGAGCCCTTAGAGAAGAGAATTAGTGGTGATGGTGATAATAAATATAATGAAGAAAGTTAACAATTCTTGAGCTTCTTCTATATAGCAGATACTGGGTTTTCTCATTTGATTTTCACAAAAAAGTTCTAGGAAATAGATACCAAATGAGAATACCCAGTCCGATACATAGCAGTCATTATTATTCTTCTCCATTTCATCTATAGAATATTTGGGATGCTTTGATCTTTAATAACTTTTCAAGCCAGGAGTCATCAAAATGAAAAATTGATAGAGTTTCTTGTGGAATTAAAATCTGGTCCAATTATAAAATTATTTTCAAAACTACAATTCTTTGATGCCCCTGAAGATGTGATTGAAACATGCACACACACAGTCCTCCTTTGTAAACTATTGACATAGTGATTTCTGAAAGTCTTTAGGAAGAAGCCAAGAGTACCTTTCAGAAGTGAAAGAATTTTTTTCTAGTTTCCTGGACTCCAGGTGTTCTCAAAATGAGAAGGATGTTCGGCTACACCAAGCATGCAAGGTTTCAACCTGATATCATGTGGAACCTGGTGGTCAACCAGAACATTTGAAATGAGACCCGAATCCAGATGTTAAGGACTATGGCCAGAATGACTCAGTCCTGGCACTCTTCATTGCGGGGACGAAGGTAACAGGGAACTATTGCTCTCAAGCTCTAGAGTCCTATCCCGATAACAGTTTCAGCTGAGAAAGAGCTGTTTCAGACTATGTCTAATTGTTCATCTCTTTACATAGCTGTCATAGTAGTTAACAAGTCTCAGTTACTTTCTGACAAATTGGCTTGCATAAAGGGAGTGATGCCCAAAAGTTTCATCATTGTCCTTTGAGTGGTGCAGGCCTTCTAGACAACCCATTAGGAACCCTTCTTTAACTTTCTCACTTACCATTTTTGAATAATATGAAATGAATCTGCACTCAGCTTCTGCCAAGACAGTGCAGAGAGGACTTCCAGTGTGCCCTGGAAATCATTACTTTGTTTTGGTTTGCTGGGGTTCAGACCTCTCGAGATGGCCCTGGAGTTTCAGGTTCACTGAAACTGCCGAGATGGGCCTGCTTTCCATCTGCAACCATAAAATCGCTTTGAATTCCTCCAAACTCAGCCCAGCTTGGCTGAAAACTCATCTAAGAGTTGGCTGGTGTACACTGAGAGGTTTGCAGATCTGTTTGATAATTTAGCTGTTCAGAAACCCAATTTCTAAACCGCCAGGTGAGAATTTCACCTGGTTGGAAATTCTTTCATCTGGAGGCACTTCCTTGCTACTCAAGCCCAAGTTTAATGGCTGTCTTTGTTTTTCTTTTCTTTTTTTAAGTGTTAAGGTCTCTGAAAGGTGAATACATGCCTTCAAATCTCAAAATGCCTCTTGAATTTTCCCCCTAATAAATAGTGAAAGCATTCCCTTATCAAACCCTTCTTGTATAGAATATGTGTCTGCATTTCCTACAGGGTCTCCTTTTTTACTGGAGTTACTACGATGCAGTTTCCACTTGATCCTGATGGGAGGTAAAATTTAGCAAATGTGAGTGAACTTGAGAATGTTCTGGTTTCAAAATCCACTAAAGACTGAACAGTGTGTAGAAGCAGTGGGGCAAGACGGGGAACACGTAAGCCAGCCCAAGTGCGTGGGTGCGGCAGCGCGATACAGCGGGGAGAACGGGGAGCGGCCGTTTCTGTGAAGTGGCTTGTCACAGATGGAATAAGCAGAGTTCCAAAATTTGAGAAGACTTAATATGATTTAAAAATGTGTCTTTTAAAATAAATTTGAAGGACAGGGACTAATATAACATTTTTCCTCCTTCATTCTTCACCAAGTCTTGATAAATTGAGCTTAAACTCAGATACTTCAGAGTGATTGATATCTAATTTAGACAAATTGTTATCATTATTTTAAAACATTTATCAATTATTTTTGATAATTTTTGAATTGCTACTGATCAGCTACTGACTATCCATACCCAGAGCTATGCAAAAGGCTAAAATGAAAACTATAATTATGATTTAAAGTTAGTTTGAAGTGATAATGGCTAACATTTTTAAAGATCATATTGGTGGAACTCTAGTAAAATTCAGTTGTAATAGTACCAAAAATCTAGTTTTACATTGCCACTAAGAACTCTAATATAGGGGTCGTTGCCATAAATTTCACAATCCAATAGTAATTATATGGAGAGAATAATAACATAAGGAAAAAAAAAAAAACAACCAAAAACTGGAAGGCAAGCTAATGAACTAGATGAATAATAAATTATTTTATTTATTTTTCCTGGCACACAAAAATCACTTAGGTCATGCTAAATGTGCTGATAACATAAAATTAACATAGATAAACATTTTTTAAATGTTACTGTTTGTCCTGGTGAATACTCCAAATATAGAGACACCTTTTAAAACTGTTATAATTTTGCTAATATTTTTCTTTCCCATGGAATTTAAAAACATTTCCTACTTACAATGTGCATATTTGTTACGATGACTCAGATATATAATTTAACTGTCAAACCAGGGCACTCTCTGAAACCATAGTCTTCAATTGTAGTTGTGATTCTACAGAAAAAGTATTTATTGTGCTCTGATTGTTTTCATTTATTTGGCCTCACCATGAGCAGCAAGTGGAAGTGTGAAGGCCTCCGTTGCACATCTTTGTCACACTCCAGAACCATCAACTGATTTTCTCAAGCACTTTGAAAATTAATAGGAATTGTCTAGAATTTTCACTCTCCATCTGAATAGTAGCCATTGCTCTTGTGGCTACATTATGTTCTCCAAATAAATATAGACCTAAGGTCATTTAACCCAGAGGTCCCCAACCCTTCTGGCACCAGGGATTGGTTGCGTGGAAGACAGTTTTTCCACAGACCAGGGTTGGGGAGATGGTTTCCTGATGATCCAAGCTCATTACACTCTAGCTCACCTCCTGCTGTGCGGCCCAGCTCCTAACAGGTTTGAACCAGTCAGTACTGGTCTGTGGCCTGGAGGTTAGGCACCCCGATTTAAACTTTTCCTGCTTTAGCTACGTCTGGGTACATTTACCCAGGGGAAAATGACCCACAATATTTTGGGGTCCTTTAATTTTATTTTTACTATTCCAGGAAAAGAAATAAGATTCATATTTTTAAAAACCTATGTGTAAAATTTGGTGTTTCTGAATAAGCTTGTTTCATACCAGTACTTCTAGAATTTTTAAAAATATTTTATTTATTTATTTTTAGAGAGAGAGGAAGGGAGGGAGAAAGAGAGGGAGAAACATTAACGTGCGGTTGCCTCTTGCCACCCCTCAGTGGGGACATGGCCTATAACCCAGGCATGTGTCCTGACTGGGAATCGAACCAGTGATGCTTTGGTTCACAGGCCCATGCTCAATCCACTGAGCTATGCTAGCCAGGTACTTCAAGAATTTCTAAGAACAAAAATAAATAAGCTTCCTCGGAGACAAAAGTTTTAATTTAAATATTTTTATTAAGTTTAGGCAATTTTGTTTGCATATAAAGACTCAAAAATACTCTAGTTTTGCTGACCCTTTAATAGCTGTATACACTCATTTACTTATTCTTTCTCTATTCATAAACATTTATTTCCTCATTCATAATGGGCTGAAATGTTCCCCCCTAGAATTCTTATGTCGAAGTCTTAATCCCCATTACCTCACAATGTCACTGCATTTAGAGATAGACTCCTTACAGATGTAAATAAGTTAAAGCAAGGTCATTAGGGTGGGCACTCTTCCAGTATGGCTGGTGTCTACATAGTGAGACGGGGGAATTTGGACACAGATACACATAGAGGGAAGACAGTGCGAGGAGACACAGGGAGAAGAGGGCCACGTATAAGGCAGAGAAAGAGGCCTGGAACAGACCAGCCCCTTAGAAGAACCCACCCTGCCGATACCTGATCTAAGATGTCTGGGCTCCAGAAATGTGAGAAAATAAATTTCTCTCATTTAAATCACTCAGTCTGTGATACCTTGTATGGCAACTCTAGCAAACAAATACAATCAATGAAAAGTCATTGAACGATCAACTACATGAAGGGTGTACTACTCTAAGCTGTTGAAGGAATGAAAAGGAGGCTTCAAGAGACCAGGATACCAGACATTCTTATAAAAAAATGAGATAGTAAAAAAAATTAGTTGGTGGGGAGAGGAAAGACAGCAAGCGTTTGCAGAACATCTGTAGATGGCAGCTCTCTGTGCGCTGTTTGACGTGACCCCCTGATGTAGAACGCACCAGCAAGGAAGTACACAGGCTCCCAGTAATACCTGTGAATACAGAATATCTCTTGGCTAGCACCTCAGAGAAGTACAGGAATTCTTGCTGAAATGTAGTTTCTGTTTACTTGAAGCCAAAAGAAAATCTAGAGAGAGGAGGAAGGTGCTCAGGTGTATTTCTCCCCTGAGGCCTGTGATTTCTGCATAGAAACATCTTCTAAGTGGCTAGAAGGTCTAGGTGACCTTGAAGACTCCTGTCTCTTAAGATATATAGGCTGTGTTTCTGAGGTGTTTTCCTTCTTCAATAATTAGATGACAGTGTTTTCCTTCAGCCACAGAACAATTCCTCCATTTATTGCTATATTTGCCCCCAAAGGTCATTTCAACAAAATTAGCAGTTGAGGTCTTGCATCTGTTGCATGGTCTAGATGCCCTCCTGACAGATCCATCCACAGTTGACATGCAGCCTTCGCACATCCCAGCACTCTGACACTCTTAAGTTGTCTTATTTGATCTCCCCATAGCCCTCTAAGAAAGTTATCATTTAGTGTCTTTTATAGGTAAGATCAAGGTCAAGATCATATTTTAAGTAAACAGGAGAACTTAGATTTGAACTCAAGACTTTATGATTTCCCAACCCCTACCCTGCCTCTATCTACTTTAAGGCTAAAAAGGGGATAGAATTCTGACCATTTAAACGACTGTGAAGTTCTCATGGTAATATTCTACTCTAAGAGGATTCTGACATAGTCTCATAGGGCAGAGGGGCTCAACTTCGTTGTGCATTAGAATCACTGGAAAGACTTTGGAAAATAGAGATAGATGTCCAGTATCATGTCCCCAGAGATTTGGTTTCAGCTGGGGTGAGGTAAAGCCAGGGATCAGTATTTTTGGAAACTCCCCCAAAATTCTAAGAAACAGCCGGAGTTGAGAACTACTGCCGTAAGAAGGAGCTGTACACTCTAGGAAAGGAGAATAAAAATAGGGAATGCATTCTATGACAATTTCAAAGCAAATAAAATCTAGTAATAGAAGTTGTATAGTTAGCTGAAGAGTTTCTACTGATTTAATAGAAATATACAAAGAAGTAGTCCTGGCTGGTGTGGCTTAGGGGACTGAGTGCTGGCCTGTGAACCAAAGGGTCACCAGTTCAATTCCCAGTCAGGGCACAGGCTTGGGTTACAGGCCAGGTCTGCAGTTGGGGACGTACAAGGGGCAATCACACATTGATGTTTCCCTCTCTCTTTCTCCCTCCCTTCCCCTCTCTCTAAAAATAAATAAATAAAATATAAAATAAAAAAAGAAATATATAAGGAAGTAAAAGATAGAAATAAACATAAATGGGCCAATTTCTGTCAGAATTTTCAATTTACTCATTATTGTTGTTATTTTAAAAAAAGGTATTGATATACCACTCTCTGAAAAACTGGGAAAAATATGTAGAAAATAAAAGTATATATATGTATATATGGATATATGTGTATATTTAGATATATATATATATAGAGAGAGATATACATATATATTACATGAACAGCTAAAGTATGTTTGTTCATAAAAATTTTACTTCTTTGGAAATAATTAAAACCTCTTGCTGAGAATTCTTCACGGCCTATTTTAAGGTCCTGAATCAAGCTGCAGTCCATCCACTGCCCAGCACTTTCTCATTGTTCCTGATCCAGACTATTAATATAATGCTTCACAGAGAACTAAATGTTTTTTTTTTTTCCTCCCTTTGGCTGAAAAATTGAAGTCATGGTTTCACTATTTGAAAAATTCCAAATTCAAGCTGAACATGGATTTTAGTTACTGCCATGTTTAAACATTTTTTTGATAGAAAATGCTTTATTGCCACTGATTCAAAGCCACAAACATGCTTTGAATCCAACTCAATATATTTCTTATTTGTTTCTGATTTTCTTTTTTTCCCCTTTTAATTATTATTAGAAGGTATAAATTTCCAGAAAAGGTTGGCCCTGACAAGGCTCCATTATTTGCACATGACAAGGTTTATCAAAAACAGTTGGATTTTTCTAAGAAGCCTTTTATGTTTCCTCCATAAAATATAAATAAATGAAAAGGATTAGACTGAGGAAACAGAGCATAATTCATCACCACTGTGGAACACAGTCAACCGGTTGCAGATGGATAAACCGAAGAACTTGCGATTCTGCTCCAGGCAAGCAAACCCTCCTGCCTGGGCCAGTCACATGCCTTCAACTTTCATACAGAAACAGGGCCTGTTTTGTGGTCTGTGATGTCATCTTAATTTATTAGCCTCCTTTTGTTTTTTAGTGTTGAGTATATACATCTAAAGCTGGTTTTGACTCTTGAAAATCTATCATATTCTAACACTGATCTGAAATGAGAGTAAAGGCTCTTCTCTCCCCTACCTTCCTCTCTCTCTCTTTCTCTCTCCCTTCCTCTCTCCCTCTCTCTCTCTCTATTCCCCCCTCTGTACTCTTCTTCTTACCACCCCCCCCAAAAAAAAACCAGAAAAAGAAAACACTAGAAAAACATACAAAGCATTGTACACTACAAAGACTGTGGCTCTTAGCTGCGTAAAACACCGTGTTTAACAGATTTTTACACTTCAAAACCAATAATTACTAATTTTAATAAAAAACACTCACTTTTATGTGTATAAAGGCAAATCCCCTCTGCCCCCCAAACAAAATAAAATATTTTAGCTTCTTTCATTTAAGACACAATAAAATCACTCTGGCTCATATTTCCATCCCTCATTCTGCCTGCATGCTCACCATGCAGCCTCATTCTTGGTGAAATAGAAATTCATGGTGCAGTTTCTCCCTAAAAATCTGTCTGAACTTTCAGAAATAAGAGACTTTTAAAGTCCCATATTCTCACCCTGAACTTCCACTTCTATCTAATAATAATAGAGTGCTTTATAATATATAAATCACATTTTCTGTTTAAAAGTGACCCTCTCTGTGACCTTTTTGTCTCTGCCTGTCAGCGCATATTCTTCTGGCAATAATAAGCTCTAGCCAGGAACAAGTACGCAAAATTAGACTGATTCCGGGAACTGCCCTTATGAAGACTGGATGGTAGTTCATTTTGAAGTTAAATAACTGAACAATTTTCCCCGAAAGTAGACATGAACTTGTGGTGTCATTTAAAAAAGAGAAGAATACTAAGAGTTTTGAAAAGGAGAAAAAATTAAGTCAATAAGTGCACAGTTTGAGAAAGCCCTGTGGAAATGATAATCCAAGTGTATTTGTACCATTTTCTGTTCAAACTGAACTGGGACTTTATTATTTTCTTTTAATTTTAGCCTACTTCTCAGAGGCACAGGAAACTAGAACTTTTGCCTGCTATCTTTTTAACCTGGAATTCTTTTGATCCCAGAATTCTTCCAATTTAAAATACTTTACTGTAATAATTCATTTTAACAGGACACATTTTATAGTGAACTGGAACTTTTTCCTGCATATTAACACTCAGTGACAAAGTTTTAGTGCGAACACTACAGACACACCATTTTATAATTTTAATATTTTCCCAATAAAATAGTCCTAATGGCTGTCACAACTATATCTTTTATTTAGAAAAAGAAAAGGAGATAAGACTGAGCTCTTAGAAGCAAGCCCAAAATATTTGATACTGTCTGATAATAAATGGAGAGGCAGTTCCCCCCTTTCAGTAAAGGATTTCATTTCAAACAATGGGTTTAAATGTTATATGAATTTTATTTCAGAGTAAATCACAATAAAAAGCACCTTTCTACCATTAGGTGATTTCACATTTTAACCTATTCTACATTCAAGCTGTCTTGTAACTGTGAGCTAATTGCTTTTACCTAAATACACACGCAGGGAGTCATGGGAGACCAAGAGTAGAGAGTCCCGGTCTATAAATGACTTCCCTGCTGCTGAAAAGCTTTTGCACACTCCCGTCAGCAAAGATGTGGAGGAGGAACAACGGTCCTCCAAGATCACAGAATCATAAAATGTCAGCCCAGACACAGGTCTCCGAGATCATCCGCAGTAGCAAGCCCAGCACGTCCCTGGGGCATAGCTAGATCTACCACAGTTAGGAGGAACCTGGGTCAAGAAGCTGGAGAGATCCAGCATGGGGTGTCTCCTCCTGGACGGTCCCTTTCCACACAAAAACCTTATGGGCACTGAAAAGGAACACAGCCCATTTATTTACCTGCGTTGAATCCATTGCTTTCTCCATTCAATTGAATGTGAAAGCTTGGTGCATGGTGAACTCTCCCATTTTTCCTTGCACTAACACTTACTTTGCTAAAAACAGTATTGTATTCCGCAGCAGAAAGGAAGAAGGAGCTTATACCCTTTGCAAAAGCATGGATGGAACTGGAGAACATTATGCTAAGTGAAGTAAGCCAGGCAGTGAGGGACAAATACCATATGATCTCACCTTAAACTGGATCATAAGCAACAAAAGTAGAAAGCAAGCAAAACATAACCAGAGACATTGGAAGTAAGAACAGTCTAACAATAGACAGGGGAGAGGCGGGAGGGGACAATGGGGAGAAGGGTTTTCAGGAATCACTGTAGAGGACACATGGACAGAACTAAGGGGGAGGAGGGAGGCTGCGGGGGAGGTGGGGCTGGAGGGGAAGGGAGGAGGGGAGGGGAGAGGATGCAAATAAATGTAATTGAACAAAAATAAAATTAAAAAAAAAGAACAGTATTGTGTGGGCCACTAATTTAAAACTCATCATTTTGAGTATAATAAAACGAGGCTCGGGAAAATAAAACATTAGTCCGAAGATCTCCTAGGGAGCAACTCTAGAACCCCGGTCTCTAACTTTCACATGCACTTACTGGACACCTTCGCAGAAGAGACTAACTTCCATACTGCCTCTACACAAGTGAGCTCATTGCATGTGACTTGCCCATATCCTTGTTTGGACTGATAGAGATTTCCCCATGACAGTCATTCTGTCCGGGTACGCATGAGCTATCAGCCACATAAATGATCATGGAATGGTCGAAACCTGAGCTTTTCAATACATCCTATCCATTCACACACACAGCCACATGGCTATACTCACTGGTAAGATGAGTGCAATAGAAGATAAAAGACCCAAATTCATATGCTTAGCCCCTGCCTTTAATAAATATTATCCTAACATCTGGTTCACTGGCTGAGTTCCTCTGGGTATTTTCAAGTGGACCTGGCATCTCATTTTCTTTCCCTGGTAGTTATAACAGTTTGGGAAGCACAGACTGTGGGTAAGGTTCTTTCTTCTTCTCTTACTAACATCTGTGTATAGCTGATTTCTCTCAAATAATAGTGAGTGAGCTCACAAGTCAACCTCATTGCTGAAAGTGTTGTAGAGTACAGAGATCTGGGGATGCTAACTACTCTGGCATGGGATTTGTCTGTGAGCCAAAGTTCAAAAGGAACCATTGATGGATTAGAAGAATCCTTAATGGTGAGAAGAGAGAAGCTGCCAACAATTGTTGGGCCATGGTACTCACCACTGTCCTGGCTGCCCCTATTAGCAACATTCGTCCGAGTCCTTTGAATGTCCGCAAGAGGCCAGGTGGGAGAGGGCCAGGATCTGCGGAGTCTTTAGGGTTGAGTTTAAAAGGAGGATGAGTTGGCAGGTGGCAGTTGAGT
This sequence comes from Micronycteris hirsuta, assembly GCA_004026765.1. NCBI lineage: Eukaryota > Metazoa > Chordata > Mammalia > Chiroptera > Phyllostomidae > Micronycteris > Micronycteris hirsuta. Next base: position 29,598 of record PVJI01013421.1, read on the forward strand.
TACTGAGCTGTACTCTCTTGTTTGTCAGCAGCGAGCTATTCTTCTTTGTCTCTGTCTCAGAGACAAACTGCAGGCCCCAGGCCTATTAAAAACAGTGACGTGGAACCAACCATACAGAACTCTGGAGGAAAGAGGCATGGTGCTCTTTTCCTTATGGAAGTGATTGTTGATCAAATCGCCGTGCTTAAACACCGAGGCAAAACAACACAGATGCAGAAAACTTCTATAAATCCTTAATCATTTGTGGTACTGCTTCTCTTCAACAGCAGCACTAATTTCTGCAGGATGTGATCTTTTTCTTTATTATTTTCCCTTTAAGTGAAAACTCTGGTGAGTGCTTCTCAATGTATAGTTTGAATACGAACATCCTAGGGCTCTTGTTAAGAAGCAGATTCTGATAATTCAAGGGGACTGAGCTGAGGCCTCCTATCTGCTTTCCTACAAGCTCCCAGCGGGTGGTGATGCTCCTGGTTGACCAGCACATTTGGAACTTGAAGGCTACAGCATATTATAACCAGGGCTGAGTTGCCACCATTGTTAGGGTTATGCATTCGTAAGCCAGCGATTCTGCAGCAGATTGAATTCCCAAGCAGTTGTTTTGAGTTAGCATTAAAAGCAGGGAGGGTCACTCTTCTGAAGCAGGAAGAATCTTATCGGAGATAATTGAATGAAACGAGAACATTTCAGTTCAATCACTTCCTTTCATTTATCATCCTAGTTCATGAGCGTCTAAATGTTTCCACTGAAAATGAATGATAAAAAGAACACCATCCCAGGCAGGTTTTAAGTGCCACTGGCCTGAACTTTTGTTCTACCCTAGAAACTAATGCAGATATTATACCCCAAGAGCAACTCGGAACTCTATTTTCTGTCAACTTCACCTTTGTCAGAGAAGGCCAAATATCAGGAGGGAAACTAGGTCAACATTTCAATGTGTTTTATAGTTTTGAAATTTGAACCGGTTTTATTCACTTTAGGCAATATAAAGGTTAAGCCCTGCACTTGAAAAGTACAGTTTAATCATTATTGCTTATTCTAGCTGTTCATCCCGTAAATGTATTCCAAGGGGCTTAGTCACTTTCTTCATTTTGAACAACTAAACAGTTTTCATAAACCAAATAGTGCAATAGATGATTAAGCCATTGAATTAGCCTGATGTTTTTTTACCTTCTGTAACAAAAAATAGGAACAGTGATGGAAAGTCTCAGAACTTCTAAGGATTAGTGATAAATATGGCCTTAGTCATTGACAAGAAGTAGCATAAGACCCAAGGCCTTCTTCATGTGCTCTGGTGCCAGAGAAATGACCCAAATATGAGGTAACTGTGTTAAGACCTGCTTTTCTGATTATCTTAGGTGGGGTCAGTTTTTCCTTCCCACTCTTAAAGTAATATTTCTAAGTGGGGTTGGTGTGTCCATTGCTGCCTCTTTGACTAGATTATAAGCTGCTCCAGGCTGGAAATTCTTCCTCTTCATCCAGGCATCTCTCAGAGAACCTAGCACAGAATCTTACATAAAGAAAGGGCCTCAGTATGGTGATTGCCAGAGGGAACGGGGTGTGGGGGGAGGGAGAAGAGGGTAAAGGGGGGATAAATGGTGATAGAAGGAGACTTAACTTGGGGTGGTGAACACACGGTACAATATACATCTGATATATTATAGAATTGTACACCTGAAACCTATATAATTTTATTAACCAATGTCAACCCAATAAATTTAATAAAAAAGGAAAATAAAAGAAAGAGACTCAGAATGTTTATTAAAATGAAGTTTACCCTGAAAGCTGTTTCAAACATAATCTTTCTGATTTGGTATAGGGAGAAATGACTTTGAGTCCAACTAAATATAAAGCATGATAAATCTAAATCAATATTCTTTGCATAAAATTCTCTTTCTTCCCTATTTTGGAAAGATCTTGGGGAAAATTTTAGTCAGGGAAAAACAGTCCCCAAGCTGACCCAAAAAGATTGAAAAACCATTAAAGAGGAGAACAGTGGAAATGCAGGATGAGGCTCTCCCTAGAAAGGGGAAAGGCAGCAATGGGAATTACAACTTACTTGGATCCCTCAAATACTTAAAACTAGGCCCATGGAGTTTTCAAAAGCCACACTGACAGCAACTTCTATGCATGTGATTAGAAGCTGCAGTGGCTTTATTTTTATTTTCATTAGCATCTTTATTAAAATATTAGATGTAATTATGTGCTGAGGAAAGGATAATAGTGATCCAAATACAAAATTCTTACCATTATCAAGGTGAGCTCTGTTTTAAAAATCAAACTTTGTTCAAACACAAAAATTGCATGGGGAGTATTGGGTTCCAACAGAGTAAAGTTTGTTTATCTTAATGGAAATACAATATTAATCATGTGAGTGCATTTTAAACAGACATGTTTGTGTGAGTCCTTACCTCCCCTTCTCTATTCTGCTCTGATTCCACAAACAAGTCCCCAAGCGACCCCTGACTTCCCTAACTTTGATTATCTCCTTAAGCCTCTTCCCTTCTCCCTCTTTCCTTCTTCCTTGGGATACTCCTTCCATAACCTTTCTATTTCAGGAAAGACCTCTGATGGGACATAAAGTCTATATGAGATCACTTTACAATGAAACTGTCCTAGGAGTCCCTTGTAGAAATATAAATTGTAATGATACTTAAGAGATATTTTGGTAACAGTGATAATTAATAGACCGAGAAGCACCGAATACTATCAATTAACTATTATTCTGAGCATTTAAAAATGCATTGTGCTTTGTGTGTTTGTATTTGAAGAACACTGCTTGGAAATGGGGCCAGTGTTTGTTGGTAGATTCATTGCAGTTTGTCCTAACACACACAGACTGACAGAATCCCACGGTTCAAATAATGTGCTGCTTGCCTGTTTATGCTGGATTCCAGTTCTTTGTTCTTACTGTATCTGGGGACTAGAGTATACAGCTGCTCAATCTCAAGCTTTATCCTCTTTCTCCCCTAACTCTACTGAGAGTTTAAGGAAGAGTTATTCTGCCATATTCATACAGAGTGGGTCGAAAGTAGGTTTAAAGTCATTTGAATAGAAAATAATATAATAATTAATACATAATAATATAAGAATAAACTCTGTTTCATACAACCACAACTGTAACCCACTTTTATCTCACCCTGTGTAATTTCTTGAATTCACTATTAACAGGGAGCACTTGCCTTAACATAATTTTGTTAGTCTTTGGAATAAGGAAACACTTGGCTTTAATTTTCCTCACAACTTTTTCATCATTGGGGTGTGTGACGTGACTAGAAGTGGCAGGGACCCTTCAAATGTCCTAAACAAACAGGTCTTTAAGTAATCCACAGGTAAGTATCCTTACCCATAAGGAAACTGCTGGGCGAGGTATGACCTCAGAGCTCCAAACTCTTACCTTCTAAAAGTGTAAAGCAAATGATAAAAGACTAAGCCTAAACTCTCAAGGTGTTAAAACAAGTTTATGTCCTAAGAATTGATTTTATTTCTGCACTGGGTCATTAACGTAACCTCGTTTCACCTACTGAGATAGTTCCTCAGTGAGAACGGCTTAATGACATCATCATTAATTGGGTTTTCATTTAATCTTTTCAACATGTTAGTTTTTATGCAGTCAAGGTTATATTTAGAAACTTGTTAGTATCAGAATACACTGATGTTCTTCTTTGGACAAACCTTGTGGTAGATTTCTTTTTACATTGAAAGAAACGAGTTACTCTTTTTACTTTACCTTCTCCCTCTCAGTCTGGAGAGCATAAACAGCTGTCAGTTATACAAATTTGTGATATTGAGGTTTGTGAAACATGCCTTATAAATACACTGATTGAAATGTCTTTGAGAAGCAATAAAGCTTTGCTCTGATTCTTGACTCTAAACCAAGACCAGGATGATTTACAACTGCCCTCAGCTGAAAGCCACTAGTTTTGTTGGTTCTCTGGTTTAAGAAATTTGTAAAGCTCATATTCATATTCGGAGTTGAATAACAAAGCTTGGTAAGGTCCTTACATGTAGAAGTTGTGCTGAATAACTTATTTAAGCCACTGCCATATTTATTGCACCACTGAAAACCTGGCATTTGTAAATATTTCTTATTTTTATGGGGTGATTATAGGGTGCTATGCCTTACACAAAATTCTCTTACAAGATTTTTCTATTCATTGGCTAATACGTAAAGTATTTGGCATCCTTATTTTTCTTTCAGAATTCAAAAGATCAAAATAAAATAAAAACAAATAAGGAACACAAGGACATTTCCAAACTAATAATATACTCAAAATAAAAATTGCTGGGCTCTGTTAATATCAAAGTTGATGAAATTCTCTGAAAACTGGTGGGATTACTTGTCTCTCTCAATTGAAAAAGCACATTCACCGAACAGTTTGAATAGACCCAAGTTAAAATTCAGTCAAAACATAAAGGATTACATACTAACCACTGTGAAACGCTGCCTGGGATTTTAATAACTAGAAACACAACCTAAGTCTTGACCTTATCTCAGAGACAAAATTTCTAAGATCGTAGTCTTCACACTGAAGGAGGAGACCTAAAGATCTAGCAATTTAAAGTGTCTTATGGTATGAGACAAGAACAGATATGTTCAAAATGGACCCATAACATTACATTTCTTTCGTAAAAACATTTTTTCTGTGTATTTCTTCAAAACTTTAGTTTCCTTTGAGAAAATAGTCATAGAATATGCCTTTCTTATCGTTTTTATATTTCAAAATCATGTATTTATTTTTCATTTGTTTGTGCATATATACACTATACTTATTTATGTCTATACTCTATTGATTACTCATATGTATATGGAGGAACACAGGTTGACCAGGAAGGAAAGAAACTGGAGATCTTAATTTTTGCTCCTATTCTCTGATGTCCCTGCTGTGCTTCCTGATCAACCAAGCCAACTAGAAGCTAGAGGAGGGGGTGCCCCGTTACCGCAGTCCGGGGATATTCGTTTCCCGAGGTCCAAAGCAGAATGGGGAAGAGTGAAGAATGGATCTGGAGAACAAACACTGTGTAGTATAATTGGATGAAAGATAACAGTTTCTACCCAAAATAGAGAACTCCACACGGAAGAAGGCAGATTAGTAGTTGCCAGAGGCAGGGGGCTGGGGCAGTGGGAGATGATAGCTGAATGGGATTTCATTTTGGGGGTAATACAAATGTTCTGGAACTGGACAGCAGTTTCGGTGACAGTTGCTCATCACTGTGTAAGTTGAAATAATTAAAATGGTGAATTGTATGGGTGTTACCACCAAATTTTTTAAAAACTAATAATTCTTACAGGAAAATTTGAAATAAAAAGAGGTTAGTTCCTTCACCTCAGATGTTAAGAGACAACTACATATGGCATTTGTTTTGAAAATTAAAAATCAAGATCATTTGTTTTAAGTGGGACAAGTAGATCCAGCGAATGAAGCGCCAATGAAATGGATACAGTCCCAAGGGCAATCCTATTGACCTGGACGAAAACCTTTGCAAATTTGTGCGTCTTTACAGAAAGTTTGTGTGCACTTTTCATCCTTAGAAGTTTAGTTTTAAAAGTTAGCGATTCTTCGTAATATGTACCTTCTCTACCAATTTTCACTGGTGGTAAAACAGTCATTTCACTGATGTGTTCTTAGAGGCTTTAGAATTCAGTAGCTGTCTTTACTATGGGAATAGAGAGATTAAAAATACTTGAGAACTAAGCTCCAGTGTACATGAACTCAATTGTGGTTTAAAGCAACTAAATAAAAGTACCTAAGTATAAGACTTTTTATGGCTCACATGAGGAAATGATTCCAAACCACTGTTTTCTCTAACAAGGCATTCCTTCAGTGTATTTTGGAAACAATTCTATAAATGTCAGTATGTTTTATGCTAATTCTTCATATACAATGCATTAATTTTATAGGGACTTAAATCACTAGGTTTTATTATTCCTTTTACATTGTGTGCTTCTTTGAGAAGAAACATGACTCCTTGATTTATCTTTATACAATGCTTTAATTGTTGAATGGTACAGGGTTTGTAATAATGGGTCAGGTTCCCTCAGAATCTAGTTTACTGATAAGTTTTGTAAAGGTGCCAAAACTCAGACCCCCATCTCAGTGTGTGTGCCTTAATTAGATTAATAGTGTTTTCCTGATTGGGAGATGGTTTAAAATGGCTTTAAGGTCCTTTCCTTGGCTAACATTTCTAAATGTTTAAACACACACACAATCTTATTACATGTTTTTGTGTTTTTAAAAATTATTTTTATTGTTGTTCAATTACAGTTGTCTGCATTTACCCACCCCACCCCCACTTTAGCCATCCCCACCTCCCTCCCTTAAATTTTGAATCAGTAGAATACTCCCATAGTCTGGGCAAGTGTTTCCCTTGCTTTTTAGATGTGGAACTAAGGCTTAGAAAGATGATGGGACTTGCTCAAGACCAAGTCAGGATTTAAGGCCAGTTCTTCTGATTCTAAAATGACAAAACCACATCATCAAATCTAAAATTGTATTCCGTGCAAAGGAATCAACTTTCTTTGCCTGTATTCCAGGGGAGATAAGATTACTATATCAAAAAGTTTTCTTTTAAGCTTTAGACTCTGGATCAAAAGATTAGTTTCATCTAATTTATTGCACTAAATTAAAGGAAACTAATAAGTGTGGATTTAGTTTTGCCAGCCTGTCTCTTTCTGATGAGCAAAAATTGACTTCAGTTAGTTACAAAAGTTACTATCTTCTAACAGTATTTACATTAACATGATTTATTGTTTGTTAATCATCACAAAAAATTAACTGGTGCTTGAATTTTAGTAGATGATCTCTGACTGTGGTACCATTTTCCTTTTTACAAAGTGTACATTTTGTTTTCACTTAAATATGTATTGTGAACATTTTCTTTTGACAATATGGAGTCCACTGACATACTTCATGATCATATATGTTTTATATTGTTTCGTTGCAAAAATGTGCTGTAATTTCCTTAACCAATTTAGTCTTATTGGTCCTTTTGGTTCTTCTCTTTTTTCAGAGAAATAAATTATCAAATCTTTACATAGTTTAGATAACCTTCTTAGGCTATAACCCTGCAAAGAAAATTACTGGTAAAAAGTTTGTACATTTTTAAGACTTTTGAAAAAAATTTGCCAAGTTCTTCCTAGAAGTGCTATGAAAACTGCACTCTGAAATATAGTGCCTAATATTTCCTAATTCTCAATATCCTGCCAATATTTACAAAATTTTAATCTATGCCAATTTGAGAGTTGAAAATTATTGCTTTTTACTGGCATATTTATGAGTGATCAGGATAATAAACACTTTCCCTGTGTTTACATTTTACTTGGCTTTGTATATACTTATTGTTTGTCTTTGAGACACAAATCTATTTTCATTATCTATGTGAATAGATTTGGTTTTGTTTAGAAATGTCCTCCCTATTTTAGTATATATAAATATTAATCCACATTTTCTTTCAGTTGTATGATTTTATTTTGATATACATACAATTTTCATGCAGCTGGAACACATCTTGGTGTATAATATAAAAGAAAACTAAAAGAATACATGTATCTCATACCATCCAGGGAAATGTGACTATGTACCTGTACTATTTGAAATTATATCTATATGGGATATATGAGCCATTTATGAAAACAATGGATTAGAAAGCTAACTAAAAAAGCCATAAACAAAACAGAAACTATGGTGAATATTTGCCTAATATTGGTTCAAGCACAGATTTTATAAACATGAGAGCAGTAAAAGAAGTCATAGAGAAAAAGTAGATTTGTTTGATTACAAAAAGTTTTAAACAGTGTATACCAAAAAGGGGGAAGGAAATACAGAAATAAAGAAAAGTAAATAAACAAGCTGGAAACACAATCAGAAAATATTTGCAAAATACATAGCAGAGAAAATGTTGCTATCTTGTAATGGAATGCATTCATACAAATAATTTTAAAAATACTAATTAAATGGAGAAATGAGCAAATTAGAATGTCAACAGTGAGTTTTCTCTGGATCATGGCCAATTTTCTTTTATAACATTTCTATATTTTCCAGCTCTTGTCTGTTAGCATGCATTGTTTTGATATTCTGAAAAATAAACTTTTTAAATAAGTATTTTTAAGAGAGAGTAGAAATATAAATTAGTGTATAAATAGGAAATCACAGAAACAAGATTTATCAGGCAAAGTACTTACAGAGATAAAATTAGTTCACGTACACTAACTGGAAAAGCATGAATCATGTACTAAATCTATCAAATATGGTTTTAAAATATCCATTAATAAAATTTGTTCTACATGAAAAATAAGGCAGATTTACAAAAAAAAGAAATGACATCCAAATTGATGTCACTTCCATCTCTCTCTCTCTCTTTCTCCTCCCACCCCCACACTGCCATGCTCCAGTAGAGTATGACGTAGCTTACTAAGGCAATTTAACAGAACGGAAAGGCTCATGCTGGAAGACGAGGAAAAGACATGTCTGTATCTCATCTGAGTCTCTGAACAAGCCTAAAAATGTGGTTTGGCAATAGTCAATATTATCCAGTTTTGCAGATGTGGATGCAGCCTCAGCATCTTGACCTAGAGGTGTTTTGATAAAAACAGTCCAGGAACCACCAATTAATTTAGAATCTTGGGATGGAGCCCAGGTAATTCCTGTGTCTTAAAGGTGTCTCATATGATTCGCACGTACAGTCAGGATTAGAAGAAAAAAGCAAAACTTTGAACCAAAATTTTCTGACAAAATTTTCTGCTAATTTTACTACTCCTGCCAACAAGAGATATGTTATATAAACATACAAGTCTTAAAGCATACAGTTTTCTATAGGTGGCTGGGATTTGGAATCTTTAAGATATTTTCCCATGTCTACAGTGTACAGATTTAAGAGCTTATGTTTCTTGTTATCACAAATATTCTTGGGAAACTGTCTATTAGTTTACAAGACTAATAAAGAGATAAGTCTATACTTTATGCATCAGATATCAAAAATTACCAAAAATTTTCTTTGTAGCCTTTCAGATTTCAATAATTAAAAATTGACAAATTTGAGATTTAAAAGAAATAAAGGTCTTTTCTGAAGTTAATTTAAATATGTTGCTTTAATATACTTTGTGTATTCCACCCTCAATTTGCAGACATTTATTATTTTAGAGCAAAAATATTTGATATATTGTTTAGTATATTTCCTTAGGGTTAAATGTGAAAAACTGTCAATTGTTATCAGATGTTAATTTTTTAAAAGTATGTAAATGAGTTAATGACCCTGTTTAATAATTAATATACTAAATTATACATTCCAGCAAGTTTCTTCTTTATACATTTATTGAGCAAGTAATAGCAATATTCACATTATTTTAACATGTCTTGCCTGGCTAAATTACTAAAACCCATTTCCAAGTCATTTGGAAGATTTTTCTGGAAGAGCTGATGTTGGGCAATGATGCTTCTCACCTTAAATATTCTGTAGTACCAATCACTTAGTCTTGCAGTACAGGGCCATAGAATTCATTACAGAATCTTGGAAGACATTCATTTAATTAGCAAAATATTAAAGATGTGACCAACATCTTGTTTAAGTTATTGAAAATATTTAATATGGACTTGAACTTGAAGGGTTAATATTATGAAATAAAAGGTGAGTTAAAATAAAATGCATAACAGACCTGCTGAAAATGTATTCTCAGTTCAAAAGTTTAACAATACTAAATGTATAGTGTCAAAGATAGTCTCTTCTTTTTTCTATTAAAAAGACAGTCTCATCCAAATTTTATAATGAATCACTATGATATTAATAAATTGACAAAGGGTTCCTATCAGAAGGAGGCAATTTTGATGAATGAAAAGTAGCAGGGTTCTGAGTGAGCAAGAGCCAAGTTCAAATCTGCATCAGACGTTTGACAGATGAGTGAACTTTAAGCAAGTTTCTTAAAGGCTCTTGACTTTAGATCCTTAGGTGCCAAATGTAGATAGCAACACCTACATTTTATATTTCATGAGGATTATAAGAGATGAAAAATATAGAGCAACTGACACAGGGCTCAAAACACAGAGTTCTTTTTTTTCTTTGATGTCACAAAATCCTGCAGGTCTTAGGTTGGGTCTGATTACAGTCACATATCACCTTGCATTATATGTGACTCATTCCCCATTTTTTTAATAAATAAGTTGAGAGCAGGAGACCCATGTTAATATATCTTTTAGTGTATAGATATATTAACATAGATATAAGATGATTAACCATATTGAGCAAATAAAGATATGAATACATTTATTCAATAGTTATTTATATATATATGTATTAAAAGTATTTTTGAGTATGGTTTTATTATGGACAAAGCAGTGAAAATAATTCTTAAATTATAGTAAAACACTGAGCTTATAAGGGAACTACAATACAAATTTTGATTTCAAACAAGGGAGTTTTCTTCATCTCTACAGTCTCAGATTTTTAGCTTTGCCTTCGATCCAGTAAACCTGTAGTAGGCTGTAGGAGACACAGTTTACTTGCTGCTCCCAGGGGACAGGGGCCGTGTTGTGCCGGATTGCAAAATGAGCCTAGTTCCTCCCCCTTCCCCCTACCCATGCCCTGTGCCATGAAACTCTGCAGTGCCTGCAGTGGATGGGATTATGTGCCACTCTTTATCACCGGGGCCAACCACATAACTTGCTTTGACCAATAGGATACTAACAGGATGCAAATACAGGCTTGAAATGCACTTACATTCAGGCTTATTCTTTCGTGCCTCTGACAACAAGCCAGGGCTAACTTGTAGAAGGATGAGGGACGGGTGGGGCAAAAGTAGGTTTACTGTTGTGAGGACATGAAATACAGAGTTCATTCTTGTATTGTTATTTATTAATTACTGTATTATTTATTTGTTTTACAAACGTAGATCTACTTTTGCCAGCCCCTGTGTATGGAGCAGAGTAGCGCCAGTTGTCTGAACTGACAACCAACCGATACCCAGACATCTGAGAAAGCCCAGCTAGATCAACACAGCCACCCACCCAACCTTCAGCTTTCCCCAGACATGAGAACCCAAATTTATTCTTCTATGCCATTGATATTTTAAGGCTGGCTTTTATTGCATGGCATTATTATGGCAATAGAGAATTGTGACAACTATCCTTAGAAATAATGTTTGTAAACTGTTTGAAAAGATGGCATGACCTGAACAAACATGCCAGCTGTGTGTGTGGCTGTTTTTTTTTTTTTTTAAAGCTTATAAAGTAAAATAATGCCAAATTTTAATTTATAGTTGTTTCAATCGAGGTATTGAAAGGTGACACCTGGGACGAACATCCATTGGATGTTCAGGGTTAATCATCTGCACCTGGAATCGAGCAAGATGCTCCCCAGTGCCCAAATAATCTCATAGTAGTAAGATGAGCCTTTGTATAAGAACTAAATAAATATTTCCAAAGGATTAAATCACATACAGTTAAGTATGTGACTTTAAGTAAGTATGTTTTTGGTCATGAAACTCTTGAACAGATATTGATGCCCAAGGCATTTTTCTTTCATATGGCTTTTGTAGCGTTAAGTCACATTTTCTAAAAATAGTAAGCTATCAATCCATAAATGTTCACCTTCTCTCATTACTTTAAATCCCTCCATTCCCCACAAACTCCAAGTCCTGACCACTTGCCTGGACACCAGACAAATGTATTTAATTGCCTGCTAGACGTTTCCAACTGGGGGTCTGTCAGGCACCTCCTACTCAACGGACCCAAAGAGAAATCCACAATTTTTCACTGAACACTGACATTTGGATTTCCTGCCTCTCTGAATGTCTCCACCCATCACCACGCCAAGACTTGAGAGTCATTCTTCATCCTTCCTTCCTGTCTGCTCCCTTATAACTTCCCAACCTTGTAATGACTAAGGTGGTCCGCACACTTACAAAAACTATTCGTCACAATTTGCCCGGCCAGCGGGAGCCATGCTATTTGTATTTTAGTAATCCATATTGATCACTGAAATTTCAAAGCCATTCATTTTTCACAATAATCTGGTTGGAATTACAACAGAGTCCCGGAGTAGAAAAATGTGCCTATTTTTAAACAATAATGTCAAAGCATTATTTGTTTTAATATTTCTACCTCCATGTAGGGCTTTGAGAACAGCCTTGCAGAGAACCCCAAGAAAGCAAGATGTCCCATCTTCTCTGCCCCCAAACTAATCAATCCTTTAAAAAAAAAACATATTTTTCAATGCAAGGATTGAAGGGGAGAGGGGGTGTGAAAAGTTAAAAGACACTTACAGCTGTCTGGCATGAGATTTTTAAAGAAATTGGGAATGCCTAAATGTGCCATGCTTTTCAGTGGCCTGGTGCCTGAACTTAAACAGAACTTCAATACAAGTCATACAGAAAAAATAAATAGAATGGAATCTAAGGAGCTCAGCAATTATGTAGAAATGTTTATCTAAGGAGAAAAAACTAAACATCAATTTTAAATCCCTTTTTATTATAAAATATAAAGGCACTGAAAGTTTATCTCTAGATTTCACTGGGCAAATGAAATGCATGTGTGTTAAATATACACTGATTTTCCTCAAATAATGAATCTGCCGTGTCGTTTTTTCAGCTCTGCTCTTGGTGTGAAGCCCTGAGTGCACAACATGGCTAGCTTAAAGAATCGAGGAAGCTGCACATGTGATGGTCTTGATAGTGACATACCTTCTTCAGGACAGGTGCCTCTCCGCAGGTATGAAAGACGTGAGGAAGCAACTGACGGAACCAACTTTTTAGCTGAAGTGTTTCAATTTGGGTTTAGAGGGAACATCAAGCATCCAAACAGGAACCTCCTAATCTATTGTAACGTGTGTGTGTGTGTGTGTGTGTGTGTGTGTGCGTCGGGGTGTTACATAGTGAATGTCTTGTTCATTATTGGGATGTGGAGAGAGGAATCCAGTCTTAGTCTGCGTACTAATCGGGAAAAAGTTTGTGCACTTCCAACTATATTGTTCTATCGCAGACAAAACTCTGCAAGGCCACAAAAACAATAAAAGGAACTGGTCCCCCAGTAAGAAGTGATTTGAAGCAGCAAGTATTAGTGCAGCAAATACTATAAGAAGTAAGGGTTAGATCCCTGTTCTAAAGCACAATGTGTGTTCCTAAAAATCTGGATCATTTTCTTACTGCAATATTGGTCCTGATGAAAATGAGAAAAATCTCCAAGTACAATATCAGAACCGTGTGCTAGCAGAAGGAAAACATTCAGCAAGCTTGGATAACACAGGGAGACCAAGGATGCAGGCAAGATCTGAATGAAAAGATATCCAGGGAGAGCTTAAACAATTCATCGGTGAGACAATGGAAAACAAACATCAAAACATGACTACTACAAAAAATGTACTTTAATGAATAAAAAGGACCTCACAAAATTATGAGAATTAAGTGTTCATAGTCAATATTGAATATATAAATAACTTAGTATAGTGCTTGGTACATAGCAAATGTTCCGTTAATGGTAAATATTAAATATACAGTTCTTATTTCAACATGGAAAATCATTGATTCTCAACATACCCTTCAGTTGCTTAATAAAACCTTGAGTTTAATATGAGTTTTATGGGGGGTAAATTAAGGTGATGTATATGAGTTATCTTTTGCTGCACAGCAAATTATCCTAAAACTTGGTGACTTAAAGCAATATTTATTATCTCTCAGTTTCTGTGGGTCAGTAATCTGAACACAGTTTAGCTGGGATCTCTGGCTCAGGGTCTGTCGTAAGACTATAATCAGGGTGTTGGTGCGGATTGTAGCCATCTTGTTCTAGTTTGGGCTCTTCTAACAAACTACCATAGACTGAGAAACTTATAACAACAATTTTTTTTTTTTTCTCAGCTCTGGAAGCTGGAAGTCCAAGATCATGTATCAGCATGACTCGGTTCTGATGAGCCCCTCCGGGCTGCAGGTAACTGACTTCTCATCGTATCCTCACACACAGCAGAAAAAGTGAGACAGTCTCGGGGGTCTAACTCTAAGGGCACTGATCCCATTCGTGAGGGTGCTACACCCATGACTTCATTACCTCCCCAAGCCTCATCTCCTGATCCCATCACACCAGGGATGAGGATGTTAACCTACAAATTGTAGGAGAGCACAAACAGTTAGTTCACAACCCAGCTCAAGGCCCAGCTGGGGGAGAGCCCCCATCCTAGCTCACTCATGCAGTCGTTGGCAGGATTCAGTTCATTGCCGGGCGGTAGGACGAAGCAACTGTTTCACACTGGATGTCGGCCAGAAGCTGCCCTCTGTTCCTTATGATGCGGGCTTCTCTATAGGGTGCTCACCACATGACAGATCACTTCATCAAAGCAAGCAAGCAAGCAAGCAAGCAAGCAAGCAAGCAAGCAAGCAAGCACTGCTGGGCAGAAAGCATGCCAGCAAGATGGGCGTTACAGTCATTTTGACCTGTTTGATGTAGGCAAGTTACTTTACAGAGATACAATGTTATAGTCAGACTGTGGGCTCTGGAGTAGATCCTGCAATTTCCCGATAGTAAAAATGTGAACGATTCTAATGTATACATCAGATTGTTTTTGTGAAAATTAATTGAATTCATACACATAAATCACTTAGAAGACTTCCAGGGAATAATAATAATAATAACAAAAATAACGAATAATAATGGTTCTGAACTAGCGCAGTTGTTGAGAGGATTAAATGGGATAATGAACAGAAGTTCTTAGCACAAGGCCCGACTAGCAAACATTTAACGCTGGGTGTCCACGACCATCAATGTCTTCGTCCCCACCCCTGGAGAAAAGAGGCTCCCCCTGCGCTGGGTACTGATACCCCCTGCTGTGTTCCCCCAGGTTTCTATAAGGAGGGTTAAGAGACCTATGGAAGGTCAGAAGCACAACCCAAGTGATCCCTGATGTTTCATGGCAGTTCGCTTGTCTCACCATGGCTCTCTGACTTGAAGCATTTCCATGCCACCTGTCCAGGTGCTAATGAGAAAGCTGGGCAGACACGTGCAGCTTCACGCAGCAGGTAGGAGGAAGGTATGTACAGGCCGTCAGAAAGATTGGAGGGACTTGGTATCAGGCATAAGTGTGACACCAGCTAGGGTCTCTAGCACACTTGGGCTTCAGCAAAGGGAGGTGGCCCTCAGGGTGGAGCAGCGGGACCTGTCTGTAAAGCCTGGGGATGAATGGGGCCACTTTACAGAATTTTTCTTAGGAACACAAGTTTCAGCACACTCCTGCTGAGGTCCCGCTGGGGAATACTGTTGCTGAACAGTCTGGATGGAAAGAAAATGGTGGCGTTTTTAGAGAGAAAAAACAAACTTGCTCTGTTACTTATACCCAAATACTAGAATAAATACTAGAATCTAGGGCCCTTTTAAAGTGATTTCAAAGCTGCAGAAAGAAACACAATAAAAGTTGAATAAGGATTTATGGTATGTAGTCATCCGCATACATTGACTGACTGGTAAATAAAGTATAGTGTGAATATTATAATATTCGCCACAGACAGTGTAAATATAGAGAATTCCCTGCACTCAGGAACGAAGCCTCTTAGATGAAGTAAGACACACTGGACGTTTCGTATGTTTTTTTTACAACCAAAAGAGAGGTCTGAAAATGGAAGGTCCTGAATTGAGTTCCACCTCACATTGAATTCCAAGGGAATGCATACTTTCTGGTTTCTTTTAAGTAGCAACAATGCATTGCCTTGTATCTCCCCCATCTCAATCCATCCTCATGAACTCACTGGCAACCTTTAGGTTTTGTGACCTGTTTTTAGTGACCTGGCATCATAGGCAACAAAGACAGAGGAGAACTGAATGACAGCTGACCAACCACAAAGAAAACTTTTAAATGTGACCTCATCAACAAACAAATTTGGATAAAGAAAAATACTCCATAAAGGGAAGCTCTTTGGGGAAAAATATGCATGTATGCATGTACCATTATAAATATATAAACACCCGTAGATATATAAAACTGCCTCCAAGAGAATAATAATATATTATATATATAATTTTGATATTCAGATTAAAAGACAATGAGGTATAATGTCATAACAGAGCAAACAAAAGGTAGCCCACAGTTACACTGTTTTTTCATTTATTAGTTTTAGAGAGAGAAGAAGAGGCAGAGAAAGCGAGGAGAAACGTCGATTTGTCCCACTTGTTGCCCATGCTGTTTCTCCTTTGTTGCGTAGTATCTTATTGCCACGGGTATCTTGAGTGATTTCCACGGGTTCCTACAGCCAGTACCTCCAACACAACGGTATGGTGATCATTGGCTGATTTTGTGTTTGCCTTTCAAATAATCCCTCGTCTTTTGTCGATAGCATGCCTATTCTGTTTGGGTAAACCCTTCCCCACCAGAAATTTGTTGCCTGATGGAGCTCTTAAGTGCCCTGCGTTCCCTATGAAAAGGAGGCAGGAGGGTTGGTGGCCCAGTATAGACCAATACAATGCTTCTTCCTGGAACTGGAATTAAGAGCAGAGTGAGACCAAGTTCAAAAATAATGCGGGCCCAACCAGGCCGTCAAGCAGTTCCTGCTGCCTTCAATGCTGTGCTTGCTTCCCAATGTGTTCTTGGGGCTGCCCTGTGACCCATTTTTTCCTCTTAATTTCCCTTTTGGCTTAGGTCAGGCAGATCCAGTTTCTGCTATTTTCAATCAAATAGTGCCCACTGCAATAGTAAATCTAGTCCATGTGGAAGATCAAAGAGCTGTGAGCAGGAAGCCATCCCAAACTTGCAGCTCCAGACCAGCGCCGTTCTGCTCTGGAGCTGAGGGAGGAAGGGGTAGTTCACTCAGAGGGAGTGCATGGGACGGGGCGTTTAATAAAGTTCTGCAACGGTGGTTTAGGGGTGGTGGCCAATCTCTCCCCAACCTGCCTAATAAAGTATTTACAGAAAAAGTTGGATTTGAGCAGAGTTTGGAATGAAGTGGTAAAAGAGAATTGATAGATGATAAGAAGTGGGTTTTCAAGTACATGGTTGTATGAAATTTCTGTCTGATACATACTTTACCAGGTACAGACAAAGGTCACTAAAATTTAACCATATCTAATGATTGTTAACTTGGCCTAGGTTCAAACCAGATGTTCAGTTGCTTCATAATGAAATATTTTACATGTTTGCATTTATTATAAGCCATTGGCTTTTCAAGAAATATTTTCCCCTCAAAAATGGTGTGGTTCTTCAATTACTTCAGTCTCTTCTATAATGAATTATATCAACCCTGGCCCTCTGAGGCAATGCACTCTTCTAAGTTAACACCCAGTCTTATTGAGTGGTTATTCTTACAATTCCTAGGTATTGAGACAAGTGACCACAGCTCCTATGAGCATTCATTCCAATGCTGAGAACTGCCACTGTCACTGAGGACCTGCTATTAGTCAACTCCAGTGGCTCAGCCCCAACCTCCAACATGGCCCCACAACTTCAGGGGACCAGCCACTTGCTAGTAGAAGGTAGGGAACTGCAGGGAGCTCTTTCCTTCAAGAACAGCAATGTGTGCTTCTTAGAAAGTCAGGCCTCGGCATACGTCATCCTCTGCGGAAACGCTGGCTTCTGTCATGACAGCGAGTTGTATCCTCTGGAACCAGGCCCTCTGCCAATGACCTGCTGGACATGGGACTAGTCTCAGGTTCACCCCCAGAGGACCCACAAGCAGCTGGTCTCGGAGAGGGGTGAAATGGTCAAACGAACACAGTTTTGTGCCAGCCGGAATTTGTGCTGTGTAATGTGTGTAATGTTTCATTTAGAACCACCAAATGAGTGCATGGTGCTAGCTTGTCTACAGCAAATACACGGACTTGGAGACCGAGAGATGGAGTTGAGAGTGAGGGTAGCACGCAGTCCTTCAGGAGAAGGAAGAGAAAATGGAGTCATGGATCAGGCTGGGCTGATGGATCCCTGAGTAGTGATGCCAGATTGTGCAAATGGAACATAGAGGCTGTGTAAGTATGTATGGGACACTTTAGGACCTACTGATCCTAAATTTTATTCATTGATTATCTGAAATTCTGATTTAACTGGGCAGCCTGTATTTTATCAGCCAACCCTATCCGTGAGACAGAAACCTTCATGGAGGAAACAATAGTTCTGTAGAAGCCAGACTGAAGTCAAGCAATGCAGACAGGACCTAGGCTCACTGGGGCAAAAAGTCCTCTTCATCAAACACGATGAGGAGTTAAAGCAAATAGGGTTCCTAGAAATTTGTCCCATAAAAATGATACTCAATGTCACCACTCTAATATCTTAGTTAGTAGTTT
>PVJI01013422.1:0-47749 GCA_004026765.1 Micronycteris hirsuta
GGTTTCAGAGATTAGTGTATGAACATCTTATTCTGCCTATTATACACCCCAGTAATTAAGAACAAGTAATTTTTAAAAAAATTCTATTTAAGCTGTGAAGAGAGAAGGTAGTGAGTGCAAGACTTAATTCTAAGAATGCATTTAAATATAAACCCTTCACCTCTCCATGCATTTCCACCATTCATCTGCTTTTAAGATATAGGAGAAGGAATTATGGAAATTTATGATACTAGCTGGTGGTGATCTGGATAAAAAGAGAAGACATTATAGCGTGAATTTATGATAACATTTTGTTTATTAGAGTAGACTCTCCTAATATTAGAATGTGGACCTAAGCAAAGTATAAAGCAGGTAAGTACATATGGAAAAATAAGAAATTGGTTCATGTGGTAAAATAATATATTTTCTGAACTGAATTTTTGAGAATTCCAGGGTCTCATTTGACTTTCTCTTTTCTTTTTTTTTTTTGCCTATTTTTGAGGAGGAATCCTAACAAAGTAAGCAACATGTAGTCCCCAGGTTTGGTGCCTTCAGCAAGGCACTGCTTGCTGGGTTGGTGGATTTCTGTGGAATGGCTAAATTGCACAGTATTGGAGCCACCTGCAGACATAGCAGTGTAGGCAGTGAGTAGTGACAAAAAGCATAATAAAAAAGGACTCCTTTCTAAGCATAGAAGACTTAAACCAGTAGCCAATTTCCAGAAGACCACCAAGGATACTTCCTAAATGTGCAACACAAAATTTCCATGTACATTTTACAAAAACAAACAAACAAAAACTGAATCCCTCCTAGCTGGATCACTACTATGGGTGAAGGCTGTTTTAATCTGTGGTGGATTAAACATGGCCACAGATACTTTGACAGTTTTTCTAATGAGATAAGGTTTGCTTCCTACTTGAATCTGACTGCTTTGAATACTACAGCACAGCGAAAACAATGCTATCCCAGTGTATGCCCTAGATTTCAAGAGAGTGATAAGCTCCCTTCTTCTAATTGGTGTGTTGAGCTACTATCTAAAGGTCTGACTGACCTGAGTCCTCCACATCGGGAGAATGTCCAAATTACAGTTATGATCATGGGATGTGTTGGGGGGGAGGGGTGTGGAGGAGAGAGACACATAGAGAGAGAGAGACCTGATTAGGCCTCAGCTCTTCTTGTTATTGTCAGCCATTCAAGCCACCAAGCCCACCTAGCTGGAGAAACATTTGCAGGGTATAGTTAACCATCTTTCTTGAGTCCTCCTCAAATTCTTGACTCCAAAAGTTGTAAGAATAAGGCAATGATTGCTGTCTTATGATACTAAATTTCGGTGTGGTATGCTCTACGGTAGTAGTTAATCAGCACACACACAGTGCCTGCCTTTATTTTAAGCAACTTGGGAGAATTTTCCTATTAACCATTTTCTGTCCACCTTTCAAATTAATTTTGCTCAGTTTTAGTGTTCATCCACTTGCCTGACAAGTGGTCTTCACTGCTTGGCTTATTGATTTCAATTGATATTTTGTCTGAAATATCTTCTTAATTAATGATTCTAGATTTTACCCAGAATTTAAAATTGTGTTTTGTTCGGCAATCTTGCTATATATGAAAAGCTGACTCTCCTACATATAAGCTGACTACTAAATCCCATATCTAACTCAGGAAGTATGGAAAATCACCGATACATTAGAGATAGAACATTTGAATTTTATATTATGGCAACTTGTCCTAAGGAGCCACTTTATAAAACTTAATCCATTATTTTTTTAGCATGTGCTTTAAAGTTTATAGTATACAGTTTATTGAAATTTAAACAAAATACTGTTTGAATTTCTATTAGTTTTGAAGTATTAGAGGACACAGAAATAAGCAGGTTCTAGCCACTTTTCTAACTACTCGATGAACAAAAAAGACAAAGGTGGTGCTCTTATCAAACATAAATTATGCTGGTGAGGAACAGAATATATACATTAAAAACTGAACTAACAAATAAATATACCATATGTCAGGCTGTGTTACCCTTTATGGTAGCCAGTGGCCACGTGTGATTATTTAAACTTCAACTGTATGTATTAATAGTTAAAAATAAATGAAATTTAAAAAAATCAGTTCGCCAAGTATACCGGCTGTACTCCAAATGCCCCAAAGACTTAAACAGCCGGTGCCCATCACACAGCAACGTGCAGAGTAGAGAACCTCTCCCTGTTTACAGGAAATCATAGCTGCTGGGATAGAAATTAAAGCAAAGTAAGGAGAGGTGCTCAGAACTATTTGAAAATTAAGAAAAACAAAAAATCCCTTTGTGTATTTTACAGAATATTGCATAAATCTCTTTATTAAGGGCCTTGCCAAATCCAGAATATTCAGGGGCTGATTAATTTATCCTACAGTTAAAAGAAAGAGGGGAATTTGTTTCGGCATTCATTAGTGACACCGTTTACAGTTTTGTTAGTTTTCTTTTTAAAATCCCTCCCCAATAAAGAAAGAGCAGTATTTTAAAGATGGTTTTCCTTACTTCTGTGGTATAAATTATACAAAATGTTTATAGGTGCTATAAAAGAAAAATCATATTTTGCATGTTTATGACTGATTATTAAAAAATAGCATGTTATACTAACAAGTAATGAAGTAATGTAATATTGAAACTTAAAGCTTACCAATAATTTATCTGAAGTTAAACTTCTAGGGAAAAACATAATTTATAAAGTATTTCAAAGATCTAGAATTTTAATTTAGACAGATATTGTTCAACAAGATAAATCAAACTTCTCTCTCCATATAATCTGAATTAAATTGCTTTTTAGGTATCATTTTCTGACTTTGGTTCATCAAGAAGATCTATACCTGCACTTAATTTTTTGTGAAATCACTATTACTTGCATAAAATATTTCTAAATTATGATCATGTTATATTACCATTTCAATATATTTCAAGTAAAATGTTAATGAAGTCAAAACTCTCACCACTGTGCTACTGAATGAAAAAAATTAAACATAAAATGCTACATTCAAGATAAGAAAGAACAAAAACATATTGTTCATAAAATTCAGGAAATATTAAAGATAGAAACTCATACCAAAATTGGAATAAAAATAAATTTATTTATCTAAATAAAAATAATTACAAAAAATTCTTAGTAATTTATTTATTCGATATAAAATATGAAATAATACAGTAATAAATATCTAATTTTAAAACAGTGATTCTACCTATTATGAGAGGTCTCAGCTTTTATATTTACACAAGGACAAAAAGAACTGCAATCATTAGGAAAAGAGAACTATCAATATTTACAAATAATATGATTGTCTTCACAGAAAAACAACACAAAAAGTCACCTACATTTCTATGCAATGGCAAACATAATTTTGACAGAATCAATTTCAGATAATCATGACTAAAGGTAAAAAAATGCATGCAAGCTTTATGGAAAATATTTTTAAATGTATTGGAAGATATTAAGAAAGTTCTGAGTAGGTGAAAGAAAAAATGCTCAGGGATAGAAATTCACTTTATAAAGATATTATTATTTTCAAATTAATCTACAGATTCAACAGAATTCCAAATAAAGTATCAAAATAAAAAATACAAATGGACAAGCAGATTATAAAATGAAGGAGAAAAGAACCAAGAAGAGTTAAGGCATAAAGAAGGAGAATGGCAAGATTGGGGTCAGGCAGTAATTTCTATAAGGAGACAGATTACAACATCATAATAATTTAGTGGATCTGTTTTGGTTCAAGAAAAGATAAATAGAAGAATAGAAAAGAATTGAGAGCCCTGGCTGGTATGACTCATTGGTTTGATTCCCAGTCAAGGCACATGCCTGGGTTGCAGGCCAGATCCCCAGTAGGGGGCACAAGAGAGGCAACCACACATTGATGCTTTTCTCTCTCTCTTTCTCCTTCCCTTTCCCTTTCTCTAAATATAAATAAATAAAGTCTTAAAAAAGAGAAAAGAATGAAGAGGTAATAAATAGACCCACCCATATAAAGAACTAATTGATAATCAGTGTGGTATTGTGTATTAGTCAGAATATTTGAACATCTCAATAAACGGTGTTGTGAATTTTAGTAATTCACATTTTCAGAAAAGGAAAATTTATACACATAACACCTAAAATCAAGCCTAGAGAAATGAAAGAATACAATATCTATATTTTCTTAGACAAGAATTTCTCAAAAGAAACACAAAAATATGTCTAAAGAAAGTTTAATGAACCTATCAACTGAAATATAATTAAGATATTTATCAAAAAAAAATACAGTAGAAGATAAGCCACACACTAGCAGAAGATATTTGCACTATAGAGCATAGAAAAATATTTTCTAAACTATATAAATATTCTTTATAAACCCATCAAAAAACACCCAACCATATATTAAAAACTGAACATATTGAAAGGGAAATATCTGAGGATAGATCTCATTTTATTTTTTCACAGAAAAATGCAAATCAAACTCATAATAAGATATATTAAAGAACTAGGTGGGCAAAAACTAAAATAGACTTCTGAGACCAAATGTTGTCATGGATACGAAATAGCAGGAAATCTAATAAAGTGCGTTTTTAAGTTATTTTGAAAAAGCACCTGACAATATCTAATAAAATCTATGTATATTGTAAAGTAAAATAATTGTATCCTTAGGTATGAACTATAAATAAAACATTTCATATGTAATACAAAATATGTCTGTCTTATATCTCCCTAAAGCACCTTTTGTAACCATTAAAAACTGATAATCTGAATATCTATCAACAATATAATGAACAGTTATATTTTGATATACATTTATTCATAAAATGGAATGTAAAATAGGTAAATTTCAACAAAATAAAGACTGAAAAAATATACCTAGGAGAGTATGCATATAGTATGATTTATGTAATTTTAAGAAAAAAGTGAGTAATATATTATTTAGGGTAAAACAGGTAGCAAACTATGTTTTTAGTATAAAATAATAATATTGACTTAAGTTATAATTTGTCTTTGCTTGCTCACTAACTAGTAAAAATCTCTTTAATAAAAGATAATTATAAAAGCAATACATTATATTTTTTGAAAAAGTTATTTCCCATCCCTTGTTAATTTGGCCTAAACCTGAAGAGAGGACAGTTTCTCTCCTAGTTTTTATTTGAGAAACCTGAGATTTATGAAGCTGTTTGCTAGGGGAAGGAGATAAGGTAGATTAGTGACTTTTGTATTGGGGTTTTTGAAGTTGAGATAATAGTAGAGATTTCCACAAGATCAGAAGGAAAGTGTGGTTTAGAGTTTTGGAGTAACTGTGTTCTACAGCATACCTCTGCCAGCATCCTGGAGTTGGAGTCAGGATTTCAAAGGAGAATGATTGCAATGTCAAATAGGAAGAACTGCAGTCACCAAGGCCCACAGTCTGTGTCAAGAGTACAAAGTTTCAGCTTTCCCTGCCTGCATGGTTCCACTGGGTTAGGATACTATGTGTACAAGGCCTGTCCAGAAGGTATCCCGTCATGTAATATGAAAAATAGAGACATTTGTTGAAGAAGCTAAAAGAAACATCGTACGTAGGACAATGATGCTTCAGTTCCTGTCAAAACTATGACCTTCTTGAGGAAATCTGGTTCATTGGTAGCAGTTTGAATCGAGTCATTAGCAACTGCAGCACGACATTTCTTCTGTTCTGGTGGCAGAAGCCACAGAATGAATTTTTCCACAACACGTTTCATGCCAAGATCTTGCATCAAAATCTCAGACACAGTAGTTTTTGGAATCCCCAGATCAGCTTCTGGTTCTCGCACTGTCAGCTCCTGATCTTCGTGGATTGCTGCCCGTACACGTTCAAGATTCTCAGGTGCTCTGCTTGTTGCAGGCCTTCTAGAGTGTGGATCGCTTTCAACAGATTCTTGACCATCTTTGAGCCATTTGTGCCACACTTTTATTTGTGCTGTGCTCATCAAGTCCTCTTGAAAGCCTTTTGAATCATCTGAATGGTTTCCATGGAGGAATGTTTAAGTGGATTCGTTGTTCTACTCTCTCAGTTATTTTGAATGCGACAGCCACACAGTACACATGCTCACTCAAGAGCATCTACCGCCCCCACTGACTAGTCCAGTGAAGTCGTCATTGATCATGCATGTGCATTCCAGTCCAGTTTCTTTGGCTGGCAGGTTACGTAGATGCCACGCAAACAGTTATCATTATATTAACTATGGTTGGACTTTTTCTGGACAGACCTTGTATTTGCTGTTACTCCCTTGGGCCAAAGACCAAGTATTGGTGAATTCCCTGGTTTAGGCTGCAGCTCTCTCCACTTTGTTCCCCATACTCAGAACTTTGTTCAGTCTTGGTCACTGGGGAAGAAACTCCAGTAATGGTAAAATTGACTTTCCTTTAAATCTCATGGGCAAATAGAACCTTAATTAAAAACAAATGTAATATTAGGGTGGAAATATAATAAATCATTTCTTGCACATCTGAATTTGAGCATGTGTACTTGGAATTGTACTTGTGTACTATAAATATTTTAATACTTTTTAAATTTGTTATGTATTTATTTTCCTTTTCTACATTCATTTACATGAGGCAAGGTCCACTTTATAGTCATATAACATAAAAAAAAAACTGTTAAGAACAGTAATTTGGCATTCTAAACATAACTGTTGGACTCACGTCAACTTTTTTCCCCTGTGTTACTAAATTCAGTGATTCCAGTCTGTTTGAGACACTGCTTGCAGCTTTTTGGAAGGAAGACACATGTTCTCATATGTTTTATATAATTTTCATTCAGTGAAGATTAAAAAAGTAATTGAGTGCAGGTTCATGAAAAAGTTTATATAAAAAAATGTAGTCAGAGAAAGTGTCTCTCTGCTAGTAATTTAGAGAAAATCATGTGAGTTATGCATTTAGGACCAAATTTAATGAAATTGTGCTGGGATATGTTTTATCTAAAGTATTCTGCATAATTTTAGGCCCATGAATACATAAACACAATTATGATTCCAAGTTAAAATGTTCTAGTGTCAAACTTGGTGTTACTGCCAAAATATTAACGGAAAACAGAATAGTTGGCACATAGAATCTATCAGTATTTTTAAATAATGCTAGAAATTATGGGAAATAGACAATATTTCTCATCGTGTAGAAATGTTGACATTCAGTTGTTGAGATAACAGAGAACTATAAAATGAAAATGAGTTATTATAGGCTTTCTTTACTGAAATCTTAGTAAAACTAACATAGAACAAATCTCCCATATTAAAAGTACTCCAAACGCCTCAGTTCTGTAACACATTGGTTATGTCTGAAACAAAACGGCTGGCACCAAGATCTTGACTTTTAAAGAGATTTCTTGTTTTTTTTATAAATTCTACTGACTCACATTTAAAACAGCACATTTTACTTCTTTATTTTTTTCAGAACTAAGCTTATAATTACAGTAGAAGAAGCAACTTAAAAAGTAGAGTTAGTTGGCTTTCTGGCTATAAATGTGGACTCTAACTGCAGATGACAATGAGGCATGGTAACTAACAGATAACTGGGAAGGATAAAAATGCTGATGTAGAATTACAAATGAGCAATGACATTTGTGATTTAAAGTAAGCGGAAGTTATTTCATTCTCTGCAGGAGCACATATTAACATCTTACCTTATAATACAGTCAAATAAATAATCTTTATAACCCTATTTTATGTCATGCAGAAAATTTTAGGAAAAATTGGCATTTCCAAGGAAAATGACACATGAACCTCCAAAATAGCAATTATAAGACATAGAAACTCTTCTAATTCTTGGGAATCCTATTTTTTCAGAGTCAAATATGATGTATTTACTTATACTATGAGAAAGGTTTGGGGTTTGCATTCTATTCTTATACATCTCTCAATAGGAACTTTACAAATGTTCAATAATTGTGTGTGTGTTTTCATTTAAAGATCAAAAGGGAGAAACAAAACTCATCAGAGAGGTTGATGCTGGAGATAACGCTGGAGGCTCGTTCGCTTGATAATTGAGCTACTCTCATTTATATAGCTCTTTCCATTAATTTCATATGTATGATGTTTTATGGGATATTGTTTACTAAATTTTGAAGGACATTGAACAAAAGCCATATGGTAAATCAGAAGGGCCTCCATAAACTACCCACACCATACTTCCTGGAGTCTGTGATATATAATAGGTTATGGGGAAAAATATTTTTTAAATAAAGTATTTAAGGTTATGTGCCAAAAATTAGAAAGATTATATCCTGGATTGTTCTCTGGGCACAAGCTAATCACAATAGTTTTTAGAAGTAGACAGTTGCTTGAACTGCAGTGAGAGACTTACGGCACAAGGAGAAGAACTAAAATATTTGCCACAGGAAATACCTTATAAGTAAACTCAGGACAGATGAAGAAAAACAAAGAAAGCCATAACAATATCATTCAGCAAGCTATTGGGTTAAATATCTATAGTTACTATATCAATATAACTTTATATTAATAGTTGTGGATATTCTTATCAAATGATAGAAGATAAAAGAAAATAGTTCAAACAGACTCAAAAATTATGGGGAATGTGAATTTAAAAAGTATTAAAAGAAATCGAATGAATAATTCACATTTTAGAGTACATGTGAGTAAAACTCACATTTCCCTTGAATTTCCAAAGGTATATATTTTTTACATTTCTCTCTGTATTGTTCTCTTCCTCTCCCTCACATACACACAATCACTTCCTTGTATTTCCTTTTTATTCACAACTGTGTAGAAAGGAACTTTCATATATTTGAAAGTATGCATAAACTGAAATCTTCCTTTATTTCCTAGGAAAACAATAAGACTTTTCATAGATTATGGATAAAAACATTTTTTTAAAAAGAATTCCTTTACTCATTCTAGTCTAGATAAAATTTTTTAAAATACAGATTAGATTATACCTATTATATTTTCTGAATTTTTCAGTCACATGCATCTATATCAAAATAAATTATGTACTGTGGGGATGACTTCCATATTTTTCCTACCGTTCATTCATCACTCCATGTCAGGCACTGTGCTCTTTTCATTTTGTTACATTTAATGATTGTAACAATATTTTATAATTGCTTTTACTACCTTCTCCCTACAGATGATAGAAAGTTTTAAAATTTTAAAAACTTGTGTGGGACCTGAAGTTATTAAGTAGTTGTATACACATGAAACCCATGATTTTCTTATTGCAAAATATAAGTTTTCTTCTATGTGTTCTATTTCTGTCATAGGGTGGTCTTGGATAAGCAAGTTAAATTATACTTTATCTTTAAAATGTTAAATTTTGAAAGCAATAAAAGCTGTTTTGTATATTAATTCTAATCAACTTACTGGAAAACTATGGAAAACTATCACCTGATATTATTCATGGTAAACTAATTAAGTTGCCTTTTCCTAGAACTCTGAAAAATAAAATAATCTCTTTAGTGTTTAGGTCATTTTAAATCCTGGTAATATGAATCCATTTTGTACTATTTCAAGTAAGACATTATAAAATCTTTATAAATAAATACTAATGACCCTGCATAACACAAACATCTTCATAATTCAGTTATTTCAATATGTGCAGTCCCACTCTGTCTTAAAGATGAGAATGCACTCTGAGAAATGCATCATTAGATGTCCTTGTTGTGCAATCATCATAGAATGCACTTACCAAATCCTAGACGGTACAGCCCACTACACACCTAGGCTGCGTGGCACAATCTATTGTTTCTGGGCTACAAATCTGTACAGCATGTTACTGTATAAAGCAGTGGGAGATTATATCAGCACAAGAGAAAATGATGCAATCAAGAGATGAGGTAAACCGGAGATGTATGAGGTTGTTGCAGGCACACTGCTTTATAGCAAATTCTGTTATAAGTAGAAAGTGCGCCCTATAAAATACAATAAGACATAGTACAGTAAATATATAAACCGGTAACCAGTCATATATTATTATTATCAAGCTTTATTTACTGTACATAATTGCATGTGTTATAATTTTATAAGACTGGCAAAGCAGTAGCATTATTTGCACCAGCATCACCACACGCGTGAGCAATATGGTGGGCACCAAAGTTGGGGCAGCTGACACATTACTAGGCACTAGGAATTTTCTGCTCCATCCTAATCCTTTGAGACCACACTGGTATCAGCTGTCTGTCATGAACTGAAACATCATTATGTAGCACAAAACTGTGTTAAGTGAAAAGGTAGAATAACAATTTACTTCAGGATTAAATAATCCTTTGTTAATTCCATGAAGATATTTTTGTAGAAAATGTATGATGAGTCCAATGTTGACATGTTAGAACTAGAATATAATTAAGCAATAAATTCTATTTAGATATAAAATAGTTCCCCATCTAGATTTAGTTACCTTGCTAAAATTTGTTTTCCATGAAGAGGAACCATCAAAAACTTCAGAACAAAACAGAACAAAAACTCAGAGAGCAAGATGTTTTCTACAAAGAGAAACAAGCAAAACTCAGAGCCCGAGAACTCAGAACAAAACTCAGAGTAAAACAGGTGGGTTCTGGAAGCAAAGAAACTGAGTAAGCACATTAAAGAGAGAGGTGAGGTCCATGTTTCAAACGTCTTTAACACTGCAGGTAAGAAAGACAAGAGAGTCTTTGCACTGAGTTCCGTGTTGCTCTTGCTTGGCTTCAATCAGAGTGATTTCAGGTAAGCAGTAGATTTAAAAACCTTGATGAAGTATTAAGAAAAAATGCATAGAGTGGGATGGATAGAGTACAGTGACGCTGAGAGTTCTGTGAAAGAGCAGTCAACATAGGGAGAAAGAGGCAGGATAAAAAGTTTTATTTATTTATCTATTGAATTTTTGGGGGTGGCATTGTTTAATAAAATTATTTCAATTTTAGGTACACAGTTCTACAATACATCATCTGTATATCATACTGTGTGTTTACCACCCCAAGTCAAGTCTCCTTCCATCACCATTTATGCGCCCTACACCCACTTTTAACTCTCCCCACCTTCCTTTCCCTCTGGCAATCACCAAACTATGTGTCTGTGTCCACGAGTCTAAGAAAGTTTGTACTTTTAATTAAGTAAACAACTTACAATATATTAGAAAATACTCTATTAGAAACCCTATAGTATGTGATCTTTTATTTTTATACATTCTATTACTTACATTTTTCATGAAATATTTCCTATTTTATGTACTTTAAATGTAAGTGCATTTTTAATTTCAGGCAATTGTATCACTGTCAGCAGAAATATTATGTAAATTCTTGATTAAAACAGCATATTATAATTTTGTATAAATGAATAAATAAAAAAGACTTTAAGTAAATATATCCAAAACAAGAGTGCTTGTATTTCTTACTTAAACACTGCTGACTCCTTTTTTAAAGATTTTATCTATTTATTTTTAGAGAGAGGAGAAGGGGGGGAGAAAGAATGGAAGATAAACATCAATGTATGGTTGCCTCTCATATGCACACCCCACTGGGGACCTGGCCTACAACATAGGCATGTGCCCTGACTGGGAATCGAACCAGCAACTGCTTGTTCACAGGCAGGTGCTCAATCCACTGAGCCACACTAGCCAAGGCTAAATTGCCGACCTTTAAAAGAATATGCTGACATATGAAATAATGCTTATGTGTAATAATCTTTGACCTTTTGAAAACTTTCAATTACATAAAACCTTTTAGTCATTATGAAGATATGTTTATAAGGAAGGAGGAGATAAGTTACTTAATTTAGTAGTTTATTAATTGATATATTAAACCTTTAACTGAAACCTTTAGATAGTTAGACGTAATGATATGTGGACCTCAATTTTTATGCTTGTACTATGCCTGTGTAGGCTTGAGGTTGACCTGCCAGTAGATTACTGCAATAACTAAATAATTGTTGAAGTAAGGATGCCAGAAGGAAGGAGCTGGAGACTGGAAATTTCAGAAGCATGCTAAGAGATTATCAATAGATTGCAGCTTCAAGTAATAGTCTGGGGCACCACTACAAGAGTGAATGTTTGAGGTGTGGTGAAGAAAAAGCTCACTGAGAGGAAGAATTCCAGAAAGTGATGGACTGAGCTATTGGGAGTATTATCTTCCAGTATATTGAGAATACCAGAATTAAAGGGAGGCAAATTAAGGAAGAGGGTGCTACTGAGCAAGGGTGAGAGAAAAGGAAATAAAGAAAAAGAAATCTCTGACAAATCAGGGCACCTGACTTATAGATCAATAGATCATACCAATAATGTATGGCACTGTGAGATGTATATTTATAGTAGATTTAAACTTAAGAAAACGTTATAGTAATTTAAGATTTACAATGTGAATACTGCCTCTCATCATAATTTAACATGCTTTCTTATATAATTAAAACAAATTTGAATTATATATAAATTATGTATAAATTTTTCAATCTAAGCCTCCAAAATACAACTTTGTTGTTTATAACCAGGCTAAATCATTAGAAAAGACATTTATTTTTACTAAGGGATAAATTTAGTACACAGTGATTGCAATGTTGGTAAGAATATTAAAAGTGCTTTGGGAACAAAGTAAATTTTTTTATAGTCCAAGCTAATAAACTGAAGGAGATGGTATCTGTTTTCTTATCTGAATGTTGAAAGTATAAGATTTCAAAATGTTGAAATGAGAAAAGACAACACGGTATAGAATATCGTAAGTGAAAGTTCAGGAGTTCATTGAAACTATGATGCATCTGTAGAATATTTACAATTTGGTTTGAGCATTCACTGGAAATGAATAGAAAATAATATTAGAACTGTACATTGGGATCATATTGTGGAGGTGCTCAACTGCCAAAATGATTTTGTGTAACATGTTCCTAAGCAACAACGGGTAAAGTAAATATATTTGAAACATGTTAAACAAAATTTATGTTTGCTTAAATATTCACTGAGAAGAAATGCCATTATCTGTATTAATATATTCATGTCCGTCTTTATGTTCATTATTTTATTATATAATATATCCTAATATATACTAGACTTACCTTATTTCTAGGCTCAGAAAGATATTCTTTTTAAGTAGAATATTTTATCTCCTGGTTTGCTAGGATAACATTTAAATCACAGTCTTTTCTTTTTTCTATATCATAAAAGTTATTTATCAGGCTTTTGCTCAGAAAAGGAAGAAATGCAGTAAGCAGAATAAAATAAATTATAACTCAGTCCAGCTCTTGAAACTTTCTATACTACTAGTACAACAGACAAATAATGACATTTTTCTCTTTGAAACATGCAGATTACTAGCTGTTCTGCTGCTGCTGTCTTATAATGTGTCCACCCACCACAGTCCTCACACAGATGCAATCTGAAATGCTGCAGGCTTCATTCCTTTTCAAACTAAGGAAAGGCATTTTTATCTTTAAATTTACATAGCGCTCTGTTGAATTATATACATTTTTCCTTTTGATGCATAACTCCCAAAGAATGGAAGTAAATGTAATTCAAAATCAAAACTGTCTTTTAAGTGATGTTATATAAATAAATATTTCTTCAAAAATATATAAAAGTATTAGACAATCTGAAAATATCGAGAAGTTGATTTTAACACTGAAATGAAATCGTATTTTCTATAAAAATATTGCAAAAATCAAATCCAATGGAAGAGAATAATAAAAATCAAAAATCAAATCCAATGGAAGAGAATAATAAAAAAAACCCTTGAAAATACATGAGTTGGTAATCAAATTGCTCGCTTCTTAATCCTCCCTACCCCAAACATTCCTGGACAGGACTGATTTTTCAGATTTATTTTACTATCCTTAAAAGTACACCAGCTAGATTTTATTCACATGCTTCAGAGAATGAAGAGAGCAATCTCTCCATATCATGTGTAAAACCGTGTAATATAACACATTTGAATTGTTTATACCCATGAAACAGTGGCCATGATAAAGTCAATGAAAAACCCCGTCAGTCCTAAAGCATCCTCTGCCAACTTATATGTTTCCCTTGTTTCTACTCGCTGCCCTGTCTCTAGGTAAGCACTGATTGATATTCGTTATGACAATAAATATTAGGTTTAATTTATAGAGTTTAAAATCAGTGAAATCATGTAGTAGGTACGCATTTTTGGCTCTGACTTCTGAAATGTGGTATAATCTATTTAGATTCATCTGTGTTGCAGTTTTACAGCCACAGTTGTTTAAGTTTATCGCTGAGTAGTATTCCCATGTAAGGATATGACACAATTTTGTTTTGTTTTATTTTCCATCCATTCATCTGTTGATGGACACTTTGAGTTGTTTCCATTTAGGGGCCATTTATAAACAAGCTTCTTAGAACAATCAAGCACAAGCCTATGTATGGACACATGCTTTCTTTCTCCCAGTAAAACCCTAGAAGAGCAATGGCTGGGAATTCCAGTAGATGCCTGTTTCATTTTTTAAAGAAATTGCCAAATCTCTTTCCAAAAGGATTTTACCATTTTACATACTCATCAGTAGTGTATAAAAGTTAAAGTCTTCCCACATACTTGATAATGCTTGATATAGTAAGACTTTTAGGTTTTGTTTGGAAGTCCAGTTTACCATTTGTTCCTTTAAGAATTGGACTTTGGTGTCACATTTATGAAATGTTTCCTCATCCAAGGCCATAAATATTTTATCTTACACATGGTAGAATATTTTTGGAGTTTTAGGTTTATCCAGGTAATATGTTTTGAGTTAAATATGGTAGACGATGCAAGGTATGGATCCATGTTTTTTTGTTGTTGCTATTTCTTTTTTTTTTTTAATGGCTACCCAATTGTTCCAACACCATTTGCTGTAAAAACTATTCTCAATCCATTGACTTATCTCTGGACTTTGATAAAAAAGCAGTTGTACAAAAATGTATGGATATATTTTTGGACTTCTTATCTTCTTGTTTTGATCTATTTTTCCATCTTTAAGGAAAAAGTAGCTGCGCTTATTAGAGTAGTTACACACTTCGTCTTTAAATGAGGTACTTTTACTCCTCCAACGTTGTTTCTTTCATCAGCATTGTTTTTGCTATGCCATTTGACTTTCAGAATAAATTTGTCAGAGTTTACAGAAACAAACAAATGTGTAAGATTTTGATAAGTATCACATTGAATTTATAAGTTAATTGATATCTAAATAATATTGTCTTCTTTTTATGTTTAAATTATATTTTATTGATTATGCTATTACAGTTGTCCTTATTTTTCCCCATTTGCCCCCCTCCACCTAGCACCCCCCATTCCCTCAGGCAATCCCCCCACCCTTGTTCATGTCTGTGGGTCATTCATATAAGTTCTTTGGCTGCTCCGTTTCCTATGCTGTACCTTACTTCCCCATGGTTATTCTGTAACTACCTGTTTGTATTTCTTAATCTCCTCACCTCTTCACCCATTCTCCCCCACACTCCCCTCCCATCTGGCAACCATCAAAACACTCTCTGTATCCATGATTCTGTCTCTATTATTCTTGTTTGCTTAGTTTGTTTTTTAGATTCAGCTGTTGATAGATATGTACTTTTTGCCCTTTTATTGTTCATAGTTTTGATCTTCTTTTTCTTCAATAAGTCCTTTTAACAATTCTTATAATAGGGGCTTGGTGATGATGAACTCCTTTAGTTTTATCCTGTCTGGGAAGCTCTTTATCTGCCTTTTGATTCTAAATGATAGCTCTGCTGGGTAGAGCAATATTGGCTGTAGATCCCTGCTTTTCATGACTTGGATTATTTCTTTCCAGTCCCTTCTAGCTTGCAAAGCTTCTGTTGAGAAATCAGCTGACAGTCTTATGGGAGCTCCCTGTAGATAATTAACTGATTTTCTCTTGCTGCTTTTAAGATTCTCTGTCTTTAATCTTTTGCATTTTAATTATGATATGGCTTGGTGTGGGCCTCTTTGAGTTCACCTTGTTTGGGACTCTCTTTTGCTTTCTTATATTTTAAATCATTGCTTTGATTCTCAGCTTCATCCACTGTAATCTTGTTCCCTGTAAATTGTTCTTTATTTCAATTAGTGTATCCTTCATTTCTGACTGGGTCTTTTTTAAGCTGTTGAGGCCCTCACTAAATTCCTTGAGCATCCTTATAACCAGTGTTTTGAACTCTGTATCTGATAGATGGTTTATATCCATTTCATTTCACTCTTTTTCTGGAGTTTTGATCTGTTCTTTCATTTGGGCCATGTTTGTCTCATCGTTTTGGTGGCCTCCTTGTGTTTGTTTCTATGTATTAGGTAGAGCTACTTTGACTTTGTGTCTTGTTAGATTGGCCTAATGTAGTAGGTGTCACGTAGGGTCCAGTGGCACAGCCTCCACATCATCCAAGCTGGGTATTTGAGATGTGCCCTTTGTGTGGGCTGGGTACACCCTCCTTTTGTAGTTGAGCCTTGGTTTCTGCTGGTAGACTAATGGGAAGGATTTACCCATGCCAGTCAACTGCAAGGATTGGCTGTTACCACTGACCACCAATCTCTACCCTCTGTGGAGGATCAGCTGTGCATGGGTCTGGTGGTGGTGCTCCAATGTGGTCTGTAGCTGTCCACTGGGTGTGCAGGCCCTGAAGTTTCCTGGGTGGCGCAGGCCAAAATCAGACCCTACCTGTGTTTTTCCCAGGACCACCCTGCCTGAGCTATTAAGCAATCTGAGATGGCTGCTACTTGTGCTGGGTTTGGAGATTCTCAGATGAAGCCAAGCTGTGAAGCTAATCTGACTGCTGCTAGTGTCTGGCCTGGGGCTCACTGAGGCCAGCTATTGCTTGTCTGAGAGGATTTAGGGAGTTTTGAAGCATGAGCCAAGAGCAGCTACACATATGGAAAATCAGCTTGGTGGGTCCATAAATTGGGTCAGGTGGAGTGTCTGAGAATCTTGAAGGCAGGTCAAACAGTGTTAGCCAGGATGATGGAGTCTCAGATATGGTAGCAGCTTGCTGGCTCTGTCGGGGGAAGGTTTAGGAAAGTGATGATGGCCTCTGCTCACCCTGATGCCTGACACTTCAGTTCTTCCCTATATGCCACTGGTGCCTTTCAAGCTGTTACCTCAGTGCTGGAGTTCAGAGGGAGTGAGTCTGAGTAAGTGAGTCCATGTGTGGTTCTTTAAGAGGAAATGGTTAGAGCTCTGGCAGTTTCTTCCACTGACTCAGTCCCCACTGGTTTTTGCAGCCAGAAGTTGTGGGGACTTTTCTTCCTGGCATTGGAACCCTGGGCTGTGAGGCCTGGTGTGGGGTTGGGACTCTTCTAAATAATATTGTCTTCTAACTAATGAACATTCTATCTCTAAATTTACTTAATTCTTTAGTTTCATTTAGCAATGGCTTCTACTTTTCAGTACACAGGTCTCTCCTGTAATTTTTCAACTATTACCTTTAAATAATTCATATTTTGGTATTATTTTATATAATACTTTATTTTTTTTTATTTTCACATTTGTATTCATTAATATCTATAAATATAATAGATTCTATATGGATTTATATTGTATATCCTTAATAAACTCATTTATTAATTCTAATACTTTTGGTAGATTCCTACAGATTTTTTATACAGATAATCATATTGTCTACAAAGACCATTATCATTCTTATTTTCAAATTTGGTTCCCATTTGTTACTTTTTCTTGTCTTATTGAAGTGGCTCAAACCTTCAGTAAAATGCTACAAAGAAAAGAGGGCAGACTTCTTTTCTTCTTTTAGAAGGAAGAGCTTCTCTTGGGTCTTGGGGAGAAACCTCATTTTTTCACCAATAAGTATTGTTCATTTTCAAATTGTTGCAGATGCCTGTCATCAGGTTGAGCTACTTTCCTTTTGCTCTTATTTACTGAGATTTTTATTAGGAATGGAAGTTAGATTTCATTAATTTTTTAATCTATTGAAATTTTAATATATTTCTTTTCTAGTTTGTTAACATGGTGAAGTACATTTATTGATGTTCAAAAGTTAAAAGGGTCTTAAATGGAGGTCCACCACACTTTTATATATTGTTGTGTATGTTTTGCTAAAGTTTTTATGAAAATTTATTTATAGTCTTAAAGATATTGTTCTGTAGTTTTATTATAAAGTTTTTGTCCAGTTTTGGTATCAAGGTAATATTGGTCTTATAGAATGAGTTCCCTTTTTTCAGTATTCTGAAATTCTTTCTGTATAATCAAAGTTATTTCATTCTTAAATATTTGCTACAATTTATCAGTAAAGTCATATTATCTTTAATTTTTTAATATAAAGTTTTCAAAGTACAAATTAGATTTGTTTAATAAAGAGCTATTCAGCTTATTTACTTACTTTAGTTAATGTCATCTAAGTTGCTGATTTTATTGATATAATTCTATTGACAACATTCCTTCCTTTTTCTTTTGCTGTCGTTAGAGTTTGTGTTTGTGCCACCTATCTCAGTTCCGGTGTTGTTAACATCCGTAGTTATTCTTCTCTTCTTTTCTCCTTATCAGCCTGGCTATAGATGTGTCAATTTTATTGAAGTTTTTGAAATAGCACTTTATTTTTTAACTCCTTGAATTTCCTTAATATTTTTTTTGTTTCTGATTTTATTGACTTCTGCTCTGACATACATTATTAGTTTATTTGGCCCAGTTTATATCTAATTATATCTTTTTATAAGTTTTTTTTTTGTCAATGCTTTTGAAGAGCTCTCTTTAATTTTGTAAGACTTTCTTTTAAAAAAAAATTCTGTTGTTGTTCAAGTAGAGTTTTCTGCCTTTTTGCCCCACCTCTCCCACCAATTCCAGCCATCCCCACCTCCCTCCCTTGCTTCCACCCCCACTCCCAGTTTTGTCCATCTGTCCTTCATAGTTGTTCCCGAAAACCCTTCACTCTTTCCCCACCCCCTTATCCCCTCCCATCTCCCCTCTGGTTACTGTCCGTTTGTTCTTAATTTCAATGTCTCCGGTTATATTTTGCTTGCTTGTTTGTTTTGTTGATTAGGTTCCACTTAAAGATTTTTTATTAGTTTCTTATGACAAAAATGTAGTCATTTTGAGTCTCAAAAGTTTTGAGACTTTCTTCTTTACTATTTTAGGCATTTAGTGCAATTATATTCCACAAATTTGTATACAACACAAATTATGATAATTGTGTTTCTTTTCATTTTAAACAAATTAACTTTAACTTGACTTTTAAATTTTCTTTAATTTATTATTTATTCAGTTTCCAAATATTGGGGGAATTTTCATATATCTTTTTTGATACTGATTTTTAAAAATATTTCAATTGAAATCAGAGCATAAACTTTGTCAGATTTTAACTTTCATGATATTTTGAGAAATGTTTTATCACCCAGGGCTTTGCCTTAATAAATGTTCTGTGTGCATTTGAAATAAGTGTGCTTTCTAATATTGTATGGAGTGTTCAATAAATGTCAAGTCAGATTGGTTAATAGCATTGTACAAATCTTCTGTGTCATTTCTGATTTTCTACTACTTCTGTTATTAATTATTGAGAGGGTTTATTCAAGTGTCTTAATATAAATGTGGGTTGGTCTATTTGTCCTTAAAGTTCTGGCAGTTTCACTTCATATGATTTGAATTTCTGTCTTCAGTTACATAAATCTTTGGGATTATGTGTCATTCATAAAAATACTTTATCATTATAAAAAATGTTTTTTCTGTGAAATCTACTTTTGTGGTATAAATATAGTCCCTCTGTCATTATTTTAATTAATGTCATCATAGTATATCTTTTTCACATTATTTATCTTAATTGTATTTCTGTTTTTTATACTTAAAGGGCATTTTTTATAAGTAGAATATAACTGGGCATAGTTTCTGTATACAATTCAATATTGATTTTTTCCTCATTTTTATCAGTTATATTTTTCTGCTTTCTCGCATGTCTAATAATTTTGTCTTGAGTGCCAATTATTGTTCATTTTAACTTGATGACTACTAAATATTTGTATATTCATACAATATTCTTGAGCTTTGTCCTTGGTATAATTTATTTACTTGGGAAGAATTACATCCTTTCTGAGCTTGCTTTTAGACTTTTGTTTAGGGAGCCTGGAATAGCCTGTGCTTAAGGCAAATTATTTACCCATCAAAAATATTTATTTTATGGACTGCAATATTTGCAGGCCCCCAAAATTCATGTAAAACACTAACCTCCAATGTGACTATCTTTTGAGACAAGGCCTTTAAATAAATAATTAAAGTTACATGAGGTCAAAGACACATGAGGACATCAGAAGAAAGAGGCTGTCTTCAAACCAAAGGTCTGAGATTTCACCAGTTACCAATGCTGCTGGCACTTGGATCTTGGACTTGCAGCTTCAAGAACTGTGACAAAATAAATTAAACTGGTTAAGCCACTTAGTCTGTGGTATTATTATAGCAGAGTAAGCAAACTAATACCCCAATGTCCTGTAAATGCATGTTTTTCCAGTCTGGGTGGTAGGAACAGGCACTATACCAACCCCGAGGAAGCCTGAAGTACCACTTCTAATCTTTCTGTATGTTTCTTCCCCAGCCGTAGGTATTTTCCTTATGTGTGTGGACTAATCAGTATTCAACTGAATAGTCATGGGGTAATTTTTCAAATCCCTGGAGTTCAGTCTCTGTGCTGTCCTCAGCCTTCAGGTGTTCTGTTATCTTTTGCACTCTCGCGCCTTTGTCTTCTGAACCCTCTACTTCTTCTCAACTCACGTAACCCGGGAAACTCCCACAGAGATTATCTTGTCTACTTGCCTCTTATGGACCAATCTGCTTCATAGCCTGATGTCCACTCTTTTTATATAGTTATTTTGGTTTTAGTTGTTAGTCTGGAGAGTAAACCTATTCCCTAGAAAGGAGTATTTTCCACTTAAAAGAGTGGGCAACTGAGTTTTGTGAAGCATAATGTTTAAAAAGAAAAACAATACCATTAAAAAGAGGAGGATAACAAAGTTAAACTATTTTAAAACTATTGCATTATTTAAGAATGCTACATTGTTTAGTATGCCCTGAAATTATTGATATACACTTTGGAATATCAAGGATAATCTTGTAAATTATAATGCAAGATGTTAAGCTAAAAATTTCAAACAAGAAAAAATAAAATGATAAAACTATTTATTAAGAAAAATAAATTGAAGCAGAAGGGTGGTGTGAGGAACTTGGCAGACTTCTTCTTCTCCAAAATAACCACTGAACTGTTGAAAAGTACAATAATTTAAGTCTCTGGAAAGAACATACTTCATGTGGAGAAACATTTCTAAACACAAATAAATGTCTGTATCACCTTGTAATGTTAAGTTCAAGAATGTCCACAGAAGCTTTATTTGTGGAAGCCAACATTCCGAACATTACCCTATCACTATCAAAATTGGAATGAAATATATTTTGATATTCATGAATTAGAATAATCTAAAGCAATAAAAATTAGTGCTGCACGTAATAATATGGCTGGATCTCAGAGACATAATGTTGAGTGAAAGAAGTGATACACAAAACATACATATTATATGATTCCATTTATATTAATTCAAGAACTGGTGAAAGCAATAAGAATAGGGAAATTACTGACCCTAAATGGGAATGAAGAAACCTTCTGGGCTATAGGAATGCCCTCTATCCTGATCTTGGTTGACTATGTGGATGTTGAAAAAAATTATTGAGATATCCTTGAGATGTGATAGCTTTACTGAATATAAGAATATATACCATATATGCCCTAATGCAATAGCAGGGCTTATGAATTTGAATTTTAGATGAGAATCTGAACTGAAAAAACATATTTTCATAGTGAAAGGATAATAAAACCCATCAAGTAACAAACTCACAGGAAGTCTTATAAACAGAAGAAAAGGACTCCACAAAAAGTATTGGTAAGCATAGCCCTAGGGATAAGAGAAAACCACAGGTATTTGATGTCATAGACATAAAAAATGGAGGGAGTGGTATATTTGGGGAATTATTTTGTAAACTGGATTTAGCTACATGGACAGCACAGAAATCCTTATCAAGAACGATACTAGTGGTGGTGTGGGGCAAGATAGATCTGGAGTTGAGTACTTCATAAGCGGTGAGACACTGATGATAGAAAATGTTACAGAAAATTCTTTTTAGAAATTTGTCTTTCACATGTGGGAGAAAAATAATATTTCAGGAAGAATAAAATTTTATTATTCTTTTACTTATGTTGTTTTATAGAAAATAGGAATCTACATGTTTAAATGCCGATAAAATATCCAGTAATGATACTTTAGTGGATCAAAGAAGAGTAATGTAAAAGTATTAGTGTCCCTCAAATGTGGGAGGGAGTGATTGACAGTCTATTCAGAGCATTTGATCATTGATAAGCAGTGTGAAACTTTGCCTTTCATAACAGAAGAAAAGAAGAAAAGTGTGGTTATATGAACAAGTTAATGTATAGACTTTAAAGGAATTCTCATCTCAAGAAATATTTCTAATTCTTCTGTGAATAAAGAGTTAAGTTTAGTCTTTGAGTTGTTTAATCATATTCAGCTGAGGTGAGTGATCGAGCCTCAAGAAAGAGAGTATGCACAAAGACAATATGGGACTTAAGACTGAACCCTAAAGGACCTCAGTATTTAGTGGAAGAATAGTCACCTGCTACCAAATGTCTCTGAGAGCTCTGGGGAAACAAGGACAACTAGATCTTCATCAGTTTGCCAACGTGGCTGGGGCAAAACTGTACCAGAATCAGTGGAATAGTGATAGTTTTTAATATTACACAGTTGTAGGTATATTTTATCTAAATATATATATATTGCATATTAGAATAAAATTAAAAGGTCTAATGCATTATTGCTTTTAAAAGCATCTATGTCCTGCATTATTTACAATAGCCAATACTTAGAAGCAGCTCACGTGTCCATCAATAGATGAGTGGATGTAACAGCTGTGGTACATTTACAAATGGAATACCACCCGGCCTTAAAAAAGAAGAAAATTTTACCCTTTGCGACAGCATGGATGGACCTGGAGAACATTATGCTAAGTGAGATAAGCCAGTCAGAGAGAGACAAATACCATATGATTTCAGTCATGTGTGAAATCTAGTGGACAAACTGAACTAACAAGCAAAATAGAGGCAGACTCACAGATGGAGAGCAGGTTGACAGCTCAAGGTGAGGGGGTAGGGGCCAAGTGAAAAAGAGAAAGAACTCATGGACATGGACAACAGTGTGGTGATTGTGGCCGGTGGGGTGGAGGTGGAAGGGGTTATAGAGGGGATAAATGGTGATGGAAAAAACAATAAAAATAAACTATTAAAAAGAATATTAGTCATTTAAAATATTTAGTAACTATTTACCAGATATTATGCATTTATTGAATATGTTCCTTTATAAAGCTGTGTGATTAGAGTTTTTGTGTGTGTCTATATTTTCCAGATGAGGAATTAAGTCTCAATATGTAACTAAAGCTACTTAGTTAGTAAGAAGCGATTCAAACTTGTCTGTGTAACTTTAAGAAACAGCCTTTAATATTCACATTCATTAGCCAGTATGAAGGAATTATCCCATATACCTTATAATTTGAAATGTTTAGTCAGGTCATGGTTCTGCAAAGAACAGAAGCACCCCGTTTGACCCATGGTTATTTTTGACTTCTGAGAGAGATTAATTTGTCACAGCTCCCAGACTTCCAGTTATTAAGCATAGCATGCAAAATATGTCAGGACTATGGTTTAAACCAAATTTTAAGTGCAAGAAAGTGTACCAAATGAATATGTCAAGAAGTCCCATGATTTTACCTCATAAACAATAGAATATTCAGGGTGAATTAAGTAAAAATGACAGAAGTTTACACTGTAAACATGTAGGAATGATAAATAAAAACAAGACAGTATAAAAAAGAACAACATGCTTTGCTTATGTGTATATAAAAATTTGCAATGATTCCAGGCTGTAGATTTTAATGTGGCCATAATAGGTATGTTTTGCATATATATTTCTCCTAGAAAGATGTTACATTCCAGGCACATTTGCAATTTAGGAGTGTGAAAAATTGTGTAATTATTGAACGAATAACAAAAGTGTGAATGTATACATTGAGCTTTTATCTTGCTTTGTTTTACATTTACTCTATTATTTATTTCTAGATATATTCTGCTTGCAGATATTTTTTTTCTCCTTGAGTAAACATACAAAATAGAGAGTCAGCCCTTTATCTGAGATAATGTATTCGCCTTTCAGAACAATAGCTTGGGTCACATCAGAATAAAATAAGTCAAGCCTGTTTAGAAAAGCCCAGAAGAAAACCTTCTAAATCTCTAAAAATTAATCACAGTTAAGGATGCTCTTATGAATGAAAGAATTTAAAGAAAAGTCAACAAAACAGAATTCCCTCCCTGAAATCAAGTCTTGGTAGAATCAAGTCTAATAAACAAATGTTTCGAATCAGGGTTTAGACTTTCCCTCCAACATGAGAAGGGATAAATCACAGTGGATAACAATAGACACACCTGACAGCAGGGATTAAATATTAGACTTCATGCCATAAGAGGATTTTTGAGGTTAATCTGACAATAGACAATGAGGTTTAAAAAAAAGTTGCAGAATAAAAGGTCAAGAAACTGGAAGAGTGCCACAGGACGTACAAATTCCATTCAGTAAATCCCATGTTCGGTGTGAGACAGAAACTCAGTTCCAAGCATTTAGGGGATGCTACCACTACCAAGGGGCGGGAGCCTCAAGGCCAGGGCAGGGCCAAGACTGGCCTGACCCAACGCTGAAGGAGTAAGTGATCCTGAGTTGCGTTTTGTCTGGCTAAACAAGAAAGACAGTCCCTGAGGTCTGGATCAGCACTGAATTTCTGAAAAGACTATAGTTGGGACTACTGTGAAATATAAACACGGCAGAGACAAGGGCTCAATCTTTTTATTACATGAGACGTCCTATGCAGAATAAAAGAAGTATTGGATATGTGTGGAGTTCCCATCTCAAAAATTCACTGATTCAAGTTTAATAATGCAACTATTTCAGAT
This sequence comes from Micronycteris hirsuta, assembly GCA_004026765.1. Lineage (NCBI taxonomy): Eukaryota > Metazoa > Chordata > Mammalia > Chiroptera > Phyllostomidae > Micronycteris > Micronycteris hirsuta. The sequence continues at coordinate 24,849 of PVJI01013422.1, forward strand.
GATCACACAGGATCTAGTCTTGAATAAATCCTCTTTATCAACCTAGATTACGGAAGGTTATCTAGATATACAGATATGCACAATATAATTTCAATACTTGAAATCATGTTGCATCACATCTCTAAAGATCATATTGCTTATACAAAAAATGTATCCATGATGGAAGTCTGCATTTTGTAAGATAATGAATAATGAAAAGAAATAGATGAGATCTGAGGTTGGGAAGTTTCCAGTTTAGGTAATAAAATCTAAAAGGCTGGGAGGATACTTTTTCTCATATAAAGCACCAAAGAAAGGAAAATTGGGGAGGTAGGCCAATATTTACTGCATGCTTTGTAATGAGCTGTATAGTTCAATATGCAGTTACTTTGTTTCTCAGAAAAGTCACAGCGAATATTACCATTTTACATATGAGTACCTTGAAGAAGGCATTAAGCATGCCTTCATATAGGTAACAAGAAATACAAACCTGTTGTATTTTTTTGTTGTTGTGCAAGTGCAGTTGTCTCCATTTTGCCCCCACCATTCTCCCTTGCCCCACCAACCCCCACCTCCCACCCTCAAACCTACCCCCACTTGGCTTTGTCCATGGATCCTCTATACATGTTCCTTGATGACCGTTCCCCTTCTTTCCCCTGTTATCCCCCTCCCCTCTCCCATCTGGTCACTGTCAGCTTGTTCTTTATTTCCATGTCTCTGATTATATTTTGCTTGTTTGTTTGTTTTGTTGATTAGGTTCCAGTTAAAGGTGAAATCATATGCTATTTGTCTTTCACTACCTGTCTTATTTCACTCAGCATAATGCTGTCCAGTTCCATCCATGCTGTTGTGAAGGGTAGGAGTTCCTTCCTCCTTTCTGCTCTGTAGTATTCCATTATGTAAATGTACCACAGTTTTGTGACCCAATCATTTACTGATGTGCACTTAGGTTGCTTCCTGCACTTGGCTCTTATAAATTGTGCTGCTACGGACATTGGGGTGCATAGGTTTTTTAAATTGGTGTTTCAGAATTCTTAGGGTATATTCCCAACAGTGGGATTGCTGGTTCAAAAGGCAGTTCCATTTTTAGTTTTTTGAGGAAATTCCTTAAAAACCTATTTTAAAGTATACTGTATCTTTCCAAAGATTGACTTCTTTAAAATATATCCAACTTCTTGCCTAATTATAAAATTGAATCTAATAAAATCATTTGGGCATTTATAAAATAGGGCATGTTAATAACTTTGAATATGTCTCTGAATAATCAAATGTAGAATGTGGCCTTGTATTTAGTTAATATGTTTATGTATCTTTAATTTAGTGCTAATAGTTTCCTTACTACTCAATTCTTTGCTTGATTTTTTATTAGTGGTTTTAAATACACTCTAATTTCCTTTGATTAAATATTAAGCTCTTTTATAGTAAGACTGTAGGCAATTTATTAATAGTTTACACAGCATAAGAAGTACATTTTCAGATACATTCTTCTGAACATATTCCAGTTTCCCCTTTTTAGTACCGCTTTCTGATTGGTGTTATGAAGTGGCATTTCCCTAATTAATGTTTTTATATATGCTGTATAATTGACTTCACCATGGAATGACATAGTCAATTTTATGAATAAGAAATAGCACTAACATTAGCTATATACATCTGAGAATCTTAACTCATCATTCTGTATATATTTATGGACACATACTTTCCCTAAAACACACTCATATGTGTGTATACATTGAGAAGGGACTAAAACATATACTATATTTACATTTGAGTTCAATTTAAAATAACAGATGCCTGTCAATTTATATGTCCAATAAATTAATATTACTCCACTTCTTATGTTTTTATGGAAAATGACCTAAAATTGAGGAAATCATTTCTGATACATATTCTGTCTCATCTATGAGATAAAACCTTTGAATACTCTGTGAGAATGTTTTCTTCTTCCTCCCTTATGTTTAGAAAAGACAAATTTACCAATGTGTGGGGGAGAGATAGAATCATACTAATGTTTAAACATCTATATTTTTTTATTATTAGCAACATTTAAAAATGATTTATGTTACTATATTCTTATTAATAATTTTGCTAATAATGATATCATCTTCATGAAAATAATATACTGTACTTGTGTATATATGTTTTGCTATCTAAAGCAAAACCAAAATTAGTATGCTCAAGAAAATCAAGTATTTTTGATGTACAAAGCAGCATTCTTAGGATCATAACATAGTTCTTCAAGCATTTATAATTTTCAAAAGTGATGTTTTTATAGTTTTTAAGTATGTTGGCCTTAATTCAACCCACAGTAGAGCAAAATTTATTGTCTGCATGTTTTTGAATTGAAATTAATATTATGGTATTTTGTTAACCCCCAAAACAAATTGACTTTCAAAAGTATATTGGAGTATCTCTGTCACTATAAAAATGTTGTTTCTAAAATGTGTGCCTTAAAACTAAAAAAAATCAAATGTAGTTGGAGTGGAAATAACCAAAGATGTTTCAATATTTTAAAAATGGAGGTTGAGTTTCTATGCTGATATCCCAGGTAAGGTAAATGTCAGGCGATCCCACAAAAAGGAAGAACTCACTTCGTGTTTCACACAAGTCCCCCTTGAGCTACAGTAGTTTCTGAAAGACATAGAGTTTGGTCACTTAAGTGGAAATACCTGGTCTTGAAAACTTAGCTTGTAGTAGGTGAGCTTCGAGGGTTTAGTGTGACAAGTGATAATGTGTTTAGAAGTGGTGGTTGCTGAAGACAGAGGAAAAAAACAGAGAAAAGGCAAGAAGGTATCATCAAAAGTCTGTGTATATACATTTTGAATTGTCACTATCACTATCACTTTTATTTAAAGGCGAAGCAAAATTGTACATATTAAAATCTATAGTTGATTCATTACTGCTCTCTGGGAAATTGCTGAACCTCATTAATTTTTGAGATGGCTCTTCTTTGTAATAGAAGTGAACTCCTGAAAAAGGTGTGTCTACTGGAAGATAGAAATTATCATTAAATCCTCACAAAGTTATAGAAGAGGATCAGTTTTGGTCCTGAAGCTATTTATAGATATTTTATTGAAAAGTATTCAGCCTCTGAAGGTTGCTTTATACTTATAAAATGATAATAATGACAAACATATTGGGTGGTTTAAGCTCCACAAATCTCTTTTACTATGTAGTAATATGTACATAAAATTGGAAACAAGATTTCTGTGCCTTAAATCCAGGAATTGTAAGAGTGTTTACATATGCAAAATCTATTTTTTATTTCTGAGGGTTTGATTAAAACTACTTGTCATCTACTTTTGGGCATACATTAACCCTGGTAACGTGAAGTGAGGCACTGCTTACATCATCTTTTTTTTTTTTTTTTTTATAACATTACAGATATTGTTTCAAGCTCCAGTCCATTTTATCAGAAACGTTTCATTTACTCAGGTGGATATTAAAATCCCAATGCCAGCCTTAATCTTTCAAATATCCACTTGGCATGGTGAGCCAAATGCTTTTGAATCATTTTCCAGATAGATTGATAATTTTATTCTGGTGACCTAACCCATCCCTTTCTAACTTCTTTGCAATGCAGCAGAGCACAGGCTTTGGATTCAATACTGTTTTCCAAGGAAAGGAAGAAAATCTGCTTTGCATTTAAGACTATGATGTAATGTCTCACATTTGCAGATTATTTAAAATGAAAAACAGGTTTTCACCACTTGGAAGCCTGTATTTTCATTGGTGTTCTCAGGCAGAGTAAATTTAAGGAGTTATATATATATATTTCAACTGGTGGACTAGATCAGAACAGGTGACATTAGATAACAAATAAGTTAACTTTGCAAACTACATGGTTAACCTCCGTTAATAATGCTCCTTAAAATAAGGTGTTTACTGATGCTGCTTCTGCAAGCCGATAGCCAATCAAAAAAAAAAAAAAAAAAAGTCCCTCTGAGACATGGCTATGTCCAAGGGATTGCTTTCACTTTATTGTTTATAATAACTACAAACAAAGAGCTGCAAAAACTCATCTTGCCATGAGACATCCTGAAAAACTGCCAGTTTAGTCACCAATAATAATGAGACTGGCACCAGCCATCAGCTCAGTGCTAATCTAATGATGGCCTGTTTCATTCATCCACTGATGTTACAGCAGCTGCTAAGCACCCGATGTTTAGGACAAACAAGCAAGAGGTGTGTCCCCAACCAGTTGAAAGATAATTACCCCCACAATATGGCCTTGATAGCACACAGCAGCAGCAGCACTTTATTTTTTGTATGATTTCCTAGAGATAGAATATCTTGTCAAGATTACAAAATTAATTGGGTCATCTGCCTATGCTAAGCTTGGAAAAGGCTCAATTAGTTGTTATTATTGCTGATGGGGTTTTGTTGTTGTTTTGCTTTTCTTTTCCCCCAGTCATCCATGCAGATAAGAACACACATGTGATTTACGGACTTATGTATATAAGGACCATGTGATGTCACTTCCTTCACTTAGTTCCTGGGGTGAATGCAATTATGAACAGATGGGCAAATGACATGATTCCACTGCTAATGAACTTCCCTACTGAGGAAGAGGACAGTGCATTACCCTTTTGTACTTCAGAATCTTAATTATCACTTTTTTCCAGTGTGATTATTACACATGCAAACATCTTTGAATTTAAGTCATGTTGATGGAGCATTATGGACATCATTAACAGCCTCTGTTCTGGCTGGGAAGCAACACATGCTTATGAATGCTGTAGAATAAGACATTCAGCATAGGCAGAACTGCCCCACTGGATTCCGAATTAAATGTCTACAAGGAAGCGGGGATATTAATAAATGTACCATTTGTTTGTTAGGAACAAAAGGAGAAAGATCTAAGAATCTGTTCGATGTAGAGAACTTTTGCGCATGCTTGAAACCATGAGTTTGCAGCTAACCTTTAATTTACCAATAGCTTTACTCCAGTACTGTTATTATTAAAAATTATTTATAATGCACTGAATAGACTCTCTATCAAGTATAAAAATATTTTGGTCAAAATATCATAACTGCCCTGTCAGTAAATCTAGAGAATCTGGTTATTTCCATAACTATCTGACAGGTATGTTAAAAAACTGGATCATGCCCTCCTCCTAATAAACATAGGTCTATTTATGAAAAATATTCATATAACTAAAAATCAGAAAATTGGTCTATTTTAGACAATTTAGACATAAAATCCATTTGAGAACAGGTTTGGAGTGTCTGAATTAAACTCAACTTCAGATCCAAAGCTTTGAGAATTTGAAGCCCTGGGACAAAACGCTGTGTCCCTGTATCTCAGTTACAGGCTAAACTGAATATCCCCCCGAAATTAGGACTGCTGTCTATCAAAAATAAATATAAGAAATGCAGTTAGGTTTTAATTTAAGATAAGCAGCAAATAATCTTAGTATAAAATGTATTGTTAGTAAAAGAGCTTATGTTTCTCAGTTTTAAGATTTTAGTTCTTCTAAAATAGCATTTTTAATTATGTTCAATCCACGCAAATGATATTTCAACCCATTTGGTCTTAAAGATCACAGGAAAAATTAACCTGAGATGGTTACCTTATTTTAAAATGCTTTAATGACTCAATAAAATATTCTTGTATAGTTTTTATTTTTCAGGCTATATGCTTTGGAAAATAATAGAATACATCTTTGTGCTAGTTTTTCATTGTTATTGTAACAAAGTGCCACCAGTTTAGTGGCTTAAGACACACATTTATTATCTTGTCCTTCTGGAGGCCAGAACTTCAAAATGACATTTACCGGGCTAAAATCAAAGTATATAAAGGGCTGGGTTGCTTTTGTAAGGCTCCAGGGGAAAACCTGTTATCTTGCCTTTTCCAGCTCATAGAGGCCACCTATATTCTGTGGCCCTGGCTTATCCCTTCATCTTCAAATCTAGCTGTGTGGTATCCTCCAATCTCTCTGATTCTGACACTATGACGTCCTTATAAGGACCTTTGTGATTACACTGTGCCTGCATGGATAATCCAGAACAATCTTCCCAGTGCCTAATTCTTAATCACAGCTACAAAGTCCTTGTCGCAATATTCTGCAATATATTAACAGGTTTTGGAAATCAGGATTTAGTAACCCTGGAAGACTATTATTCTACCTATCATAGGCATTATTCACAAGTTTAATCAATCCTCAATTATTTATTTAATTTGTAATTACTGGAAGCAAATGATCTGCCAGACAATGAACTTGGTCCTGCTGAGACATAGATAATACATGGAACCTGTGCCCTCAAAAATCTCTGTGGAGGAGACTGATAAAGAAACTGACAAATAAACTACAGACAATACGGCTATTTGGCACATGACCACATTCAAGGGCACCTAACTCAACCTGAAAGATGGAGTGTTAAAAGAAATACTATTAGAGGCGGGTACATCTAAAGATGAGTTATGAAGGATATTTTAAAAGTTGTCTTGGTGAGAAATGTCTGGCAGGGATTCCCTAAGAAAGAACAGAATGTGCCAAGGCAAGGAGGCAAGGTTTCTTAACATAATAGCCAGTCATTAGGTACTGACTTATACACTGGGGAGGGGTGAGTGGCGAGTCAGCAACGAAGCTGAAGCTAAAACCGAAGCCTAGATCATGGAGGAATTCATATGACAGCTAAGGAGAAGGGTCTACAGCCATTGAGATATTTTAAACCAGAGAATTATATGCTCAAATATGCATGTAAGAACATGACTATTGGTGTGATTATGAATGCTGTATGAGAGTGAGTCTGCCTAATCTACTAGGCTACTTGTGAATTAAATATTTCTATACATCACATATGAAATTGCCATTATCATTGGTACTGTTAATGATTCTAGAAAGAAGGTGGACATCAGTGGAGCAGATAAAAATCATATATCCCAGTCACTAAATATGAGCATTATAAAGTTTGACTAAGAGTTTTCCATAGTGTTTGCTTAAGTAAAAAATAATTGCCTTTCACGGAAATATAAAATGCAGAAGGGATGAACTGTGGTACAGGGATGATGGGTTTGGTTTTTGACAATGAAATTAGAGTACTAGTAGAATTATAAGTCACATTGTTGAACATATGTCTAAGGTTCATTGTAAAAGGCAGGATTAGAGAGATAGATCTGAAATTTATCTAAATACTGGTGATTGAAGCCATAACAATAGGTGAGATATTCCAGGAAACATATCTAGAATCAGAAGTCAGGAAGGCTGAGGAGAGGAATATGATGAAAACTAGACAGACAGAGGGAGATACATAAAGCAGACCGAGGACACTGGCCAGAGGGATAGAATGAAAACAAATAAAATCCATGTCATGAAAGCTACTGTAGGAGAGAGATGTAAGGACTAGATGGAGGTCAAAATTATATATGATAGTAGCTAATAAAGATTTAAATTTAGAAACTAGAGAACATTTTTTACCTTGGCAAAAATAATACCTCATAAGCAAATAATGTGATTGAAGAGGTGATACATAAAGAAAATAATTTCATACACAGGGGCACACACGTCAACCTCGATCAGCCTGTGACTGAAATAGCTGCTTCTTCCTTTTCTGATACCTTTGCTTGCTCTTTCCAGATTTAGCTTTGTGTTTCATTTATCAAGTGGCTCAGTGCACACAGATTTAACCGAGCTGTGTCCTCTCTTCCTCTATCACTTCAGGATATGGCCAATAATGTTCTCATTTCTGGAAATCATGAGCATATATATTCCCCTTGGAAGGACATGAGGAATATGATGCTTTTACTATTTCACAGATATTCATTTTAGTTGAAAGCACTTGGATTCAGGACCAACATGAAGCTTCAGTCAAAATTGTATCACCTTTGACCAAAGGATTCGCTAAACTTCACACTATTATAATAGTCTAGTCTCCTTTCTAGAATGAAGTTTGAAAAATAAGAAAGAATCGTTTGTGTTTAGGTATACCTCAACTAAATCTGTCTGCTTTCTGTAGATTCATAACAATTAGAATGTTAAAACATTCCCTGAAGTATTTCCTCTGTGGGGGCCTCACGTTACAGAGCTCAGTCAGGACCCTCTCACCATACAGGATGAAAACATATTCTGCATTTTTAAAGCATTGGCTCAAGTTTCCATTAAAACACAATAAATGGAAAGAGAAAGAGAAATGACATTAAAACAGTTTTGTTTTCATTCTACAATATAACACTTTGTATAAGAATTGGAAATCAGTATTGACATTCAAAGACTTTTTAAGCTTTTTCATAATCATAGAAAAATGCCACATGGCTTATGAAAATTATAAAACTCTTTTCTTTAAAAATCATTTTTCGAGTCACTGAGATAATTTTACATATAATTCTCAGCTTCCCTTGTAAGTATGAGCCTCACTAAAGCAAATCCAATATTTGAACCCTGGAATGACATTAAAGTAATTAAGTAAGTTGATTTTATTCCTTATTGAAGTCATATAACATTTATTTTGTAACAATGCAACATTAATGCTTTAAAAATACTCATTTAATATAAATAATTCCCTACAAGATCAGCATAATTTAAAATCATTCAGAAATGAAGAAATTAAGGCACAGAGCAATTAAGTAATTTATACAAGGTAACACAGGTGGTCAATTTTGAAAGTTATTGGTGAGAGTCTTGGGCACTCTTTGAACCATATTTGCTGGAGTGCAAAGTCACTGTATGTTACAAGTTAATTTACACGAGTGCAGGTTTCTTAGTCATTTCTCCTTTCCATGTATCTGGTGATGGACACAGCCCACTACCAAGACAGGAGAGACTGAACTCCAGAGCTCCCCTACCCCTCCTCCCTGGATTTTGCTCTCACCAGGGCTACGGCACTAGTAGAGCTAGAGTACTCTCTCTCTCTCTCTCACTTTCACTTGTGAATTGGATTTCTTCATATCTGTAGAAGAAAATGATGGCTTAGATATGAAATAGATTGTGTGTGTTAAATGCATATACATGTATGTGTGGGAAGGGTTGGCAAATAGATTCTCTATGAACGTGTTTTGAGATAGCTTGAGATAAATAGATGGTACTTTTTAAGATTTGAGCCAGGTTTATAGAGTTCTGAGCTTTGAGACTTGGGCCCATGCTTGATTACCAAAGTATTAATATACACTCCCTTTGACGCACACACATCTTTCAGCCATCTCTCAGGGTTATTGGGAGCCATTTAGCTGTGGTGTGTGATATGGGTTTAGGCACCTGCTAAATATTGATGGCAAATATTACCTAAAAGTACCCACATATCACCCAAAATCTAAAGTAAACTTATGAACTCTTTAGAGCATAACTTCCATTGAAATGACCTATCACAAATGCATTGTGTTTTTAGCAGGCATCATAAGGCCGACTTCATCATAGCCCATTTCTCCCTGAAGTTTTAGAGCTCTGGTTTCTTTTTTGGCTATTCCTCTCAGAAATTCCCTGTCCTCACACAGTTATTTTCATATTGGGATCGATGCTTTAATCATTGATAAGTTTTTAAAAATAGTACTTTCTTTAAAATAAATAAATAAATATTACTTTCTTTTTAAAAAAAAGATTTTATTTATTTTTAGAGATAAATAAATATTTATTTATTTTTAGAAGGAGAAAGAGAGGGGGAGAAACATCAATGTGTGGTTGCCTCTCACGTGCCCCCTACTGGGGACCTGGCCCAGGCATGTGCCCTGACTGGGGCTAGAACTGGTGACCCTTTGATTCACAGGCCAGCACTCTATCCACTGAGCCATACTAACCATACAAACAAAATTAAACTTAACCCTTTTGAGCTTCTTGGATCATTATCATCACATGTCATTACAACCAGCCAGTATCTTTTTAGCAGGCAAAACTTCCTGCTGACTAAACAAATGATACACAGCCGGAATGAAAGGTTCTTTTCAAGAAGTATGTGGATTTGCTACAGCCCCACGAGAACCCATGTCTTGTCAGTAGATACATTAGCTGCCTAATGACTGAATAGGAGCCGTTAGCGCTAATAAGCTGAAGAAGAAAAAAACATGTCAATAGCACAGCCGAATCAACCATGACTCTTCGTTTCTTCCCTCTGTACATAGTTTACTCAACAGAATTATTACCGAATAGGCTCTGTTTATTTCTCATTATAACAAAACATATCTTTCTTTTACTGTGTTATTTGAAGGAGCAAGAGTAGTCCTATGCCTGAGAGAAACCTGATTCGTATAGATGGATATATGCATACACAGATGTGTAGATATATGGATGGATATATATAACAAAATGTTACCTATTTATATACAATAAGTTAATTCATGAAAAGGATTTAGAACAGTGTCAGATAGCAAAACTAAAACTGTGCTATATATTATTGTTATTATTATTATTATTTACATTTTAAAAGGTTTTATTGCCCTTATTCTTTACCACCATAGGATATCAGTATTGGTATCTTGAGATATGCCATAAAATACACATGTAAATGTAAAGACAACATTATTTAGTTAATGTTAGCGTTTTGTCATTTAGCTCTCGATACATAGAATCCGACTTTGACATGCCTTACATAATTATTTCCCGGCACTTAGTATGGCATAATGAACTTGAAACAGAACTCTGAAATCAGGAGCCATGCCCGTGTCCCACATACATCGCTTTCCCTCCTGCTTTGTAAATATCTTGGAGAAAATATTCTGTTGCAAATATGAGTTTCTACAAATCTGTTTTTAATATTATAGGTTAAAATGATTAACAGTGTTTGTTTTTTAGGGTACACGCCATGTTTTCTTAAATTTTGTATGACCTGTGTCTATTGCATTAAATGGTTTAGAAAGTGAGGTCTATACAGATTAGTTGAAATGAAAAGAAAGTGAATGATATAAAATTGCTCTTCAATATTCATCAGAATTTATTGTGCATCATTTATGTGCAGTTTCGCATCTTGTTAAAAGTCATGAGGGATTCAGATTAATTACATTAAGATGAAAATCCCTTTCCCTTCAGAAGATATATACTAAATCAAAATTTCATTTAATTTTTTTCATTCACACAAGAAATACTGAACAACTTTTATATGCTAAGTACTGGTTCTATCCCAGTTTCTGGCAATACAAGTCAAAGTCCACAGGGGGATTGTACTCTAGGAAATGGAGACAGAAAATGAATAAATAAATATATAAAAGAGCAGAGAGTGGAGAGGGATTTATTTTATATAATGTGGTCTAGGAGTGGTAATCTTGTTACATGAACAGACTTGTGATAATTACAGTAATTGCAGGCACAAACATTCACCTATCTCAGGAAAGGATTTCCAAGAAGAGGAAATACCACATGCAAACCTTTGGGCAGGAGTGTGCTTGGCGTGTCAATAGAGCACAAAGAAGAATAATGTTCTCGTAGCACAGTGAGTGAAATGAAAAATAGGTCATTTTGGATAGAAAGATAGCCAGAGAACACAATCTGTAGGATTTTACAGGCCATTGAAAAAAAATACTATGATCATTTACCTGGAGAGGGATGGGAAATCACTGCAGGCTTTGAGTGGAGAAGACTTACGATACAACAAGTGTTTTAAAGTACCACTGCAGGAAATGCAATCAAAGGTAAATTCAAGAGACCATCAAATTTCCAATTTGGTTTGTGTCAAAACATGACTTAGTAAGGTTTATTTTTATATTTTTAAGCAATAACAATTAGTTACAATAATAAATATTTAAATATCACAATCTTTTCCAAATATCATATTTGGAATTGGAATGGCCAAGCCCTTTTCTTTTTTTAAAATATTTTGTTTATTTATTTTTAGAGAGAGGGGAAGGGAAGGAGAGAGAGAAGGAGAGAAACATTAGTGTGTGGTTGCCTCTTATTCACCCCCTACTTGGGGCCCGACCTGGCCCGCAACGTAGGCATGTGCCCTGACTGGGAATCGAACCCATGACCCTTTAGTTTGCAGGCCAGCACTCAATCCACTGAGCCATACCAGACAGGGCAACATTTTTCTATTAAAATAATTTTAACTTTGGTAATTTTGTACTTGGAAAGTTTCAAAATCAGTTGACAATTGTAATAATGTGTCATTTATTTCATCTTTCAGTGTAAATGAGCCACAGTTCATATACATATATGCACAGTGTGCATATGTATATAATTTACTAAAGTGTATATTGAAGAAAATTTTAAAATATCGATAATATTACCAATAAGCTAGATGTAAAGTTTGGATAACTCTGATAATAGAGGGTACTTACACTGAAATAACTCAACATTTCTACAAAATATAAGAGCAATAAGGAGAGCAAACAAACTCACATGTCTCATATCTTCAGCCTAACTGGGAAACAGTGAACACTGCATTTAAAGTAACTTTCAGTAGTAAAATAAATAGCAATTTTAATACAGCTATTTATTAGGCTCTAACACAAGACTTTACAATGATCTAAGACATTGTCTTGAAAAAAATAACCTGCAAGCAAAGATGGAAATTACAGTACATAATACTGAAATACAATCACTCTGAGAAAGTCTATTTACATATAAAAATACTGAAAGTTGTATTAGATCTAAGTACAAAGTACAAGAAAAGAAATTCAAAGAGAAATTCAAAGAGTACAAAGTACAAGAAAATAAATTCAAGTAGGATTACCTGAAACAGCTTTTGATAAAGAATGTTTCTTAGAAAAACATATTTTTAAACAGGGACAAGCTCTTTGCAAATTAAGCAGTAAGATGAAAAAAATGAAGAAGAGAAATTTTTATATAAGAAAAGATAATATTATAAACTAAAATTCAAAAGACTAAATGACCAAGGAAGAACAGATTCAAAAATCTTAAGAGGAGACATTGAAGAAAAATAGAAAAACAATCACACAAATTAATAAGAGATAGAGAAAGAAGGTAAAATGGTTTGAGGCAAAAATCATTTGAAAGGAAAATAGACAAATGGAATAGAATATAATGGAATAGAATAAATATTTAACACTATAAGAAAAATTTACAGAATTAAAAAAGACCTGTATTTACATATTAAACATATTCATCAGGCTCTGGCTGGTGTGGCTCAGTGGACTGAGCACAGTTGTGGGAACCAAAAGGTCACCAGTTTGATTCCCAGTCAGGGCACATGCCTGGGTTGCAGGCCAGGTCCCCAACAAGGGCCACATGAGAGGCAACCACACACTGATGTTTCTCTCCCTCTCTTTCTCCCTCCCTTTCCCTCTCTAAAAATAAATAAATAAAAATCTTTAAAAAATTATTTAAAAACCCTATCATTTATTTAAAAAAAATGTCCATCAGCATTTGAGAAAATTGTCTCAAAATGTTCAACTCGAGGGTGTAGCTAGTAAGTTACTAGAATTTAAGGATAAAGAAAAAAATTCTTAAGGACAAACTGACAGTAACCAAAGAGGAACTGGGAAGGGATACTGGGGGGAAAAAGGGGAAGGGTTTTCAAGAACATGTATAAAAGACACAGGGACACCCTGGCTGTTATAGTTCAGTGGATTGAGCACAGGCCTGGGAACCAAAGGGTCACTGGTTTGATTCCCTGTCAGGGCACATGCCTGGGTTGCAGGCCAGGTCCCTAGTTGGGGACATGAGAGAGGTAACCACACATTAATGTTTCTCTCCTCTCTTTCTCCTTCCCTTCTCCTCTGTCTAAAAATAAATAAATAAAATATGAAAAAAAAGAAAATGACACAGGGACAAAACCAAAGGGTGGTGGGATCAAGGGTGGGAGGTGGGATGGCTGAGGTCGGGGGGGAGCGGTGGGTGGAAAATGGAGACAACTATACTTTAACAACAGTAAAAAATGCGGAAAAACAAGAAAAAATTCTCAGAGAATCCACACAGAAAGGATCAAATAATTTACCCAAATATTAGACTGGCCTCTGATTCTAAAAACAAAAACAAACAAATTCAATAATATGATTTTGATTTTTTCCCAAAGAAAATGAGCCACTCTGTGCTCTATACAGTAAGCACATCTGAAAACTGAGCAAAGAGGAAAAGTAAGAAGCAAAGGTTTCAATCCCAATACTAAAGGAAAGATCAACCCCAAAGCATTAAAAGCTGCTGTTTCATACAAAAATTCACATAGCACAATAATGGTACATTTACCCTTATCTACATTTAAACAACCAGGATATCATTTTTGTAAAGCAGAAACTACAGAAACTGGATGGGAATATAAAATGTAACACAGTAAAAATGAAAGACCTGACCAAAACTCTTTCAGGACAAGGCTGATCAACTGGAAAACTATAAAAAAAGAGAAAATATAAATAAACGGTTGGTTTTTATAAGTGAAATTCTCTTCCTGATTAAAAAAAAAAACTTTTCATTCTAGTTCTACCATTCAGGGAACATCAACAAAATATTTTAGATTACAAATCAAGCATCAATAACTTATAGAAAGAATGTATGTTAAATATTATAACAGAACAATTTCAGATCCTTATGCATATAAATTTAAAAATTAAATGAAACTGTTTTCTTAGTAAAACATTTTCCTATAATTTACTCCAGTAAACATTTTTTTAAAAATTGTAAAGGACTGATCTTTATAGAAAAAATGGAGAAAACTATTTAGAATATAACCTAGAAACAAAAGTACCATGTACGGATAATCTCCGGTGTTATTTTATTGAACAATCATATAATCCAAATGTTGCATGACTGTTCTACAGCTGATAGATATAGTACCAAAAAAACAGGCTTAAATATGATACATTAACTTCACAAAAGTATCAGTCATCCCTAAACGAATTGAGCAGGTAAGTAAACCACAAAAGAACCACTAGTTTATTTTCTTCTTTATGGACACAGAAAAGTTTATAGTAAAGGTTCTATTGATATAAAAACACACAACAATACTCACAAGCTAAGAAAAGCACTGGTGGAATATAATAGAAATATAATAAATACACCCAAGCATAAATGAAATCCTGGTATATGAGAAAGAAGGTGTCTCATATCACTTGAGTAAAATAAACTGTAATGCTGATGGAGAAACTGAGTAGCCAATATTAAAACATAAATTTAGATCTGTCACTCAAACCATAAATATTAGCAGGATTTGGTAAAAATATAAATTAAAGAAAAGAAGCCACGCAAATACGAGAGTAATGGGAAATAGGGGAATTTTTTCTAAGTTTGACTGAAAATTTATAACAAGAAAAGAAAAGATGAATGTACTTGAATACACATAAAAAACTTTTTAATTTCCAAAAACAAGCACATAGACAAATTGAAGAGACAAATGATAATCAGGGGGAAATATTACAAACAAAGATCCAAAACTTGTAGAAATTTAGGGTGAAAAGTACAAACACTTGATTACAAAATAAACATTTTATACAAAAAAGAATAAATAAATAACAAAACTACAAGAAGGTATATTCACCTTTTCTCATAAGTGAAGTGCAAATTAAAACTACTGTGGATACGCTCCCATTGGCAAAATCTAAAAAGCTTGCTACCGCATTCTCTGCAGAGAAACGGACCCTCAAGGACATCACTCGTAGGAGTGGACGCTGGTGCAACTCTGTGGGATGGTGATTGACAACATCTAGCAAATTTATGTTTCTGATTATCTTTGACTCAGCAATTTCACTACTAGGAATTTACTCTGAAGATTCATCTTGAATAATATGAAAATACTTCCTCACAGCGTTATTCATTACAATATATTTGTAATTGCAAAATAGTACAAACAACATATATGTACAAGCATAAGATATTAGTGCAATTCATTATCATAAAAACAGGATGGTGTGCTATGTAGCTGTAAGAAAGAATATAGGCCTGGCCAGGTGGCTCAATTCACTGAAGCATCATCCCATTCAATAAGTGGAACCCAATGAACAAAACAAACAAGTGAAAAAGAACCAGAGGCATGAAAACAAAGAGCAGACTGACGGGGACCAGAGGGGAGGAGAGGGGGATAAGGCAGAAAAGAAGGGGAAGGGCCTACTTAAAGAACAAGTACAAATGAACCATGGGCACGGGAAACAGGGTGGGGGGGTGACTGTGGGAATAGCGGTACGGGCAGCGTAGGGGAAAGCAATGGGGAAAGTTGGGGCAACTGTTACAGAGCAAGGACAACAACAAAGCTGCAGGTTTGATTCCCGGTCAGAGTGCGTAGGGGAGGCAGATGATGGCAGGAGCAATGGTAATCACCTGAGAATAACTGCTGAGGCAGTTTTGCATTTGGAACCATGCTAATATTTAACATCTTCAAAAAATACAGTAACAAATATGGTGCAACACAGGCCTAACCCAAAATGTGAGCAAATCAATCAACCTGTTTTTCAACTACATATGTTAAATAAGTAAATAAATGTCTGTGTGTTGGAAAGAAAGGCAATGTTCAAGAAATTATGGGACATGACCAAAAGACATAGGAGCTGTTTGAAAGAGGTTCCACTGGCCACATGTATCTTGGTCATTTTGTACCTTAAATTAAAACTTATAATGGATTACACCACTTCAAATAAAAGTGGATTCTGCCCTGGCTGGTGTGGTTCAGTGGATTGAGTGCCAGCCTGCGAACCAAAGGGTCACTGGTTTGTTGGTCAGGTCCCCAACAGGGGACATGAGAGAGAGGCAACCATACATTTATGTCTCTCTCCCTCTCTTTCTCCTTCCCTTCTCCTTTGTCTAGAATAATAAATACATTAAAAATCTTAAAAAATGACAGTGGATTCTGTGGGTCCTTAGTAATGTAAATCCATAATTAATTATATAAGTGTATAAAACCAGAGGAAAAGTTCTTACATATGACAGAATGCCAACTAGTAAGTGTGAAAAAAATGATAACAAAATCACCACCTGAGAAAATTCATACTAACAATTAGTTCAGGTAAGGATAATCCAAGTGTGCTATATACTGAATGAAAATTTAATAAGGGAGGGGATATTTGTTTATTCTCAAAGTACCAGCTGGTGATGGAAGGAGACTTGGCTTTGGGAGGTGAACACACAATACAACATACAGATGGTGTATTATAGAGTTGTACACTTGAATCCTGTATAATTTTATTAGTCAATATAACCCCAAAAATCAATAAATATTTTAAAAAGTCAAATTAAAAAAGGATAAAGTATTAACCTTACTATGGAGAAAACAAGCTGACCTCATTAACCAAGTTATCAGAGTTATCACAAATAATAGAACAGAGCAAAATCACTTATACAACTTAATGAAAAAGAAACATCAGTTAAATACAAATTGAGAGAAAGTCCTCAAAATAACTGGCTTGTTGTCTTTAAATTTGCCATGGTCATGATAAGTAAAGAATTATTAAGAAACAATGGATAGATTGACTGTGAAAAGATTAGATAGATATCAAAACTAAATAAAATATATGATTTTTGAATTGAATTGTGGCCCATATTTTTCTCTGTAAATGACATTATTGAGACAATTGGCATTTAGTTCTGTAAAATATATAATAAAATTTAATAAATTATAATGTACAATTAAGTAATTATACAAATATAATAATTATATATCAAATGTTTTGCTAGTAGGATATATGCATAGGCATCGTGTTTGCAACATACTTTAAATTGCTTAGAAAAATAAAAAATGTACTTCAAAGACATAAAATTATAGAGTAAACATGGAAACTGTTAATGACTGAGGATTCTGGTTTTAATGTATGCAGTGGTTTTATGTATTACTTGTGCAATTTTTCCCTAAATCTGAAATTTTTCAACATAGAAAGTTAGAAAAAGTGAACATAGTTTGTTATGAAGTATAAACATTTAACTCTTGACATCCAACTTCAAGGATAGACAGCATAGCTTAAATCTTATAAAACAAATTGCTCTAGAGACACAATATTTAATAGGGTGGGCCAGGCCAGATTGCTGGGGAGCAGAAGCAGGAAACCCAACCCAGCAGAAGAAGCTGCTACCCTGGGAAAAAGGAAGGATTGGGGAGAAACTCTGAGGTGGCAGGTTGAACCAGCCACTGGTGGGAAAGCCTGCTTCCCTGGAGGAGACAGAAGTGCCAAAGGCAGCCAAGGTCATAACTGGAGGTGGGTGTGCTTCCATATCCCAGGGGAAGGCAAACAACACTGGTTGTGACATAGCCAGAGGGAGCTTGTATTAGCCTGTGCGAGCTGGGGTGGACCTTCTCAGACCAAGAGACTGTGTGTGACTGGGAAACACTTGCCCCTCTCTGAAAAATTATGTCCAGAAGAGTTTCAAAGACACTGGGAAGCTGACTAACATGGTGGACATGGGCGCACATTGGTTGAAATGCCAGACTCTCCGTTGCACGTAGATATCTGGGCAGAGTCTTTAAAATGGAATGCACCAGGAAAAATGAGGTCTTTTCTCTTCCCCTCGCTAGATCAGTTGGCCACAGTAGGCCCAAGTTCCTGAGGCCAGTGGGCCCTGGAGGCCACATGGGCTGGGGATATTCCAGGTGCTCCTCCCACAGAGAAAGCAAGGGAACCGCTGGCTGTCTTGCACAACCCTGCCCAGCCAGGCACACACAGACTTGTTAGAGACTCCTGGAGCAGAACTGTGACTGGGAACTTGCCAAGCAGCCTGGATGAGCATACTATCGCCACCTGCGCTTCCCAAAGGATGGCATTTTTAAGTGGAAAAGGGATTCCAGGGGTATTCTGGAACTGGTTTGGCCTGGCAGAGAATGGCAGGATTATTTGTCTTCCGGTATTTTAAACAGAGCAGAACAGGCAGAAACCTGTCAGTATTCCAAAACTGTATAGCCTTTGAATAAACAACCCCTTTCCTTTTCCTCCAAGCTTCTGCCTCCAGAGTTCTGCCTATAGGCTGCGAGCAGTAGACCCTACCGACTGTTCAGCAAGAGCACCGGCTGTTTCCATAACAATACCATTTCTTCCACTTATCAGTTGCAGTATCTTGTGTAAGTACTTCACAGACTTTGTCTCAGTTTCCGTGTCTGTAAAGTAGAAGCGTTTCACATTGAGCTATTATGAATATTGAAACATATATCGAATCACTGTATCCATAAAGCACTTGGACAGGCGTTGGCACTTAATGCTATAAAATGCTTGTTAAATAAAATAAAATTTATTTGTTTTGTCATCTGTACTAAATCAAAGCACAAAATTCTTCCTTATACTTGATATCTATGATCAATGTGTACAATATAGGAAGCGTGGTATATCTTGTTGAGAAATGAATTCCTGTTGAAGATATGGCACAATGCATTAATTTTAAAAGCAGGAACAAAACTAATGAGAACTATGACAAATTAAGTAATAGCAACTCAGAGCCAGACCATCTGGTCTAATCAAGACACAACACTGGTGTAAATCAAATTAAAAATCAGAGTCACTTATGTTATGATGAAAAATAAAAACTCTATGCACCACTCTAAATTTGGAGCACACTTTTTACACTAAAAGGTAAGGAATGGAGCACTGACAGAGACAGATTAAAGCAGACAGATGAAAGATTTCATCAGGGATAACAGATGTATATAAAACCACCATTCATATTGAAAATGTCATATAAAAGTTTTTAAAAAGTTCCAGAAAACGAGCATGAAATCTGTGTATGATGTTGTTTGCTATGAATGTTCTGGAGGTGGAATGCATAGTTTAGTCTGTCTGGATATAATTTGTTTATGGATGTTTAGTAACTCTGTATAACTGTATGTATTTAGGAGCAATACCTATGTGTGTGTATGTGTACATGTATATATACATATGTGTACATATTTACATTTAGGTACTATTTCAGTTTTACATGAGATCAACAAAAGAGACAAACAGAGGCCAGCCATTCAAAGGAAGAAAAGGAAACATCGCTGCAGTAGGAGAAAGTTAAGGCGAAGATGAAAGGAATGCTTTTGAAACTCCATCACTTGAAAGGAAAGGGAAAAATAGGAAAGGTATGGCATGGTTAGAAGGATTCAGGGGAAAGCGCCCAAGGAATGGGCGCTGGAATTGGATCTCACAGAGCCAGCGGACGAGGGCAAGACGCAGACATGTAAATGGTGGCACATCTGCATTCAATCAGTGCTTTTTTTCATGAATGCTCTGTTTCTCCTCTCTTTCTCTGAAAACACCCTTCCAAGAGCCCTGAGGCTGCTGGAACATGTGTGTTTCCTTCTTGCAAACTTCTCTTGGCATTGGGGGACTTGCCTCTGTTAATTTAACACAAAACTTAAAGTATACATAGAAAATGTGTTCCTCAACTTAGTTCAAGGATTTAATAATATTGATCTGAAATCTTGTCCTAAATTGCTGTGTTTGTAATCTGCCCCAGTCAGTAGATGGTCTAGCTTCAACCAGTGGAAATGTGTTGTGAAACACATGTGAAAACTGCAGTCAAATCTGCCTAATTTCATTCATGGTTGATGACACCTTCTAGTTTTTACTTCCCACCTGTTTTTATTTGGATTTACTAAAATTTTAAATATTAGATAATATTTAGCTTTTTTTCTCTCTTATGTCTTACGTATTTGCATTCTTGCGGTTCAAATGTAGTCATGGTATTAATGATGCTGGAGTAAGAAACTGCTTTTAAATGGAAGGTTTTCTTAACATGTCTTGTCTGCTTATAATACAGTCAATGACACTCCCCGTCTAATCCATAATAGCTATCGTCATTAAGGTTAGGGGTCTTCAAATAATTACAGTTCCTATTCTTATCATTTTTGAACCTTTTGTTCTGAAAAAGTTAATATTTTTTTCTTATCTAGTTTACTTGGGATTGGATTATCTCTCGTTCTCTTTCACCTGCTCTCTCTTTTAAACTGGTCTGCCAGTTTTGTATGTATAGTTCTTCCCATGATATCCGCTCATGAATAGCTTGTCATTGTCCTAACATAACAATAATATCCCTATTTGGTTCATCTCTAACTTATTTTATTCTTTATTTATTGGAAAGTTCCAAAAATAGGTGGTCATTTATAATATTATTAGGAATATTTTGTTTGTTCCCTATGGCCAAATTCTATTAATGCAATAAATATTCTTGGGCATTACCCTCTCAACCCTGTGTTCCTGATAGTGATTTGTGTTTGTGATACAAATATTAAAAATATGCTCCAGGATTGCCCTCTAACAGAGAAAAAGATAAATAAAAATAGTGAAAATTGTGATTATTGTTATGAGAAATTTAATAAGAAATCCATGTGCAACAACAACAAAAGGGAATAATCTACTGTCTTTGAGCATAAAGGTTAGTGACATTTTCACAGTTCATGCCAGAAAAATAAGGCTGGAGGAGCATTTAGGAAATGAGGATGTCCAATGGACCAAAATGTGGATGTGTGAAATAGTACAGAGCAGGAAACATCATGAAAAGGAAAACGTATTTTTTAATGTTGTTAGGAGTATAGAATGCAAAAAGGAAAAATGAAGGGAGATGAAAATCAAAAGACAGAGAGGTTTCTAATTATCTTTAAAAGTATCTCCAGGATATCCTGGGGAGTCACTGAGAGACTTTAAACCACATGTGGCAAACACAAAGCCTGCGGGCCGAATCCGGCCCTCCACCTGATTTTATTTGGCCAGGCACTTTCTTTCTACCCAGCGGCAGCACCTAGCTCCTTGCCCCTAGTTAAGGAGTAGTTACATTTATACAGTCCTAAAGTTACATTTGGCCCTTTGAAGGAAGCCTCAAGGCTGATGAGGAGCCTGGTAAAAATGAGTTTGACACCCTTGCTTTAAACAAAGAAGTGGCACAATCATGATAATGTCCTATTTCAAAAAGATTGCTATAAATTTCATTTACAAAACTGATTGAACAGAAAATTGAAGAAGAGGAGGTCAATGTGGAGACCATTCAACTATTAAGGCAGACTTGATAGAAACATGAACTGAAAAAACAATAATAACAATTAAGATGAGACAAATGTGAAATCTACTAAGTAGATAAGACAACAGAATTTCGTGGTCAGTTAAATACGGGTGATGAAAAGTCTGATGTAGTTTCCATCCTCTTTGTATTTAGCAACTACGTTGACAATTGCTTCAGTAAAGATTTAATAGAAAACACAGGGAGAGGTACAGACAGGTTCTCAGGAATGACAGTTAAAATTTGAGTGTGTACTACTTTTGAGCCTGTGGAAACAGAAACTATTGACAGAGGTCTGAATACGAGAAAACACTCTGACATTTCTAGTACATTTATAATAAGTGAAATGCTGGTCATGGATGAGATTGTCCAGACTAAGAGACCATTGTAGGAAGAAGCACTATGAAGTAAGACAGTTATCATTGAAACAGGAAAAGAATAATAAGAGTGAGGGGCAAGAGAGTTTCCTGAGAGATGGCATAAAAAAAAAAAAAAAAAACAGAACCAAATGAATCAATTAGTTCAATAAATATAAGGACTAAAATATGTTTATTGAACCTGACAATTAGACATCCTCTAGGAGATCATTAGGGTAATCTCTAGGGGAATTAAATGGAGGAAGCAGGAAACAGAGTACAGGGGTGTAGGAAGTAAAGAAATAAAAACAGAGATCTCCTTCCAAGTACCTGAGATTCAATAGAACAAAGGAATTGAGAGTGTGCTACAAGGAAATACAAAATCAAGAGAGAAATTGTTAACATTAGCAATACATGTTTCTAGGTTGAAAGAACTTTGCCAGAAGGGAGGGAGTTTGATATTAGTACCACTGCTATTTCTATTATTAAAAAGAGAACCAGCAGTTCCACTTGTGAGGACATCAGAGGTGGGGTGGGGGGAGTAAGCTATAAATATAAATATATGTGTTAAAATGTATAATTCAACTATTATTCACATTTATTTTCACATTAAGTAGCATTGACTTAGGTCAAGTAAATCAGCTCACACTAATATATTGCATATGTGATTATTTACAGGGAACTTCTAGAGCAATGTTGAAACCCAAATAATGGCTAATGGTAGAACATTCATAAGTCATCATTGAAAAAAGGAGAATCTCTTGTCAAGCAAGGCCTACTTATAATATCAATTACTGCTTATTCCAATAAT
>PVJI01013423.1:0-47734 GCA_004026765.1 Micronycteris hirsuta
AGTTCTCTTTTCTCTTTATATCCATACTTTGCCAAGTAATGTTTCCAGGTCATAAATAGTATCAAGACTGAGCTAGCAAACCAATAAGACTGCAACTAAAAGAGTTATATATACATTATGAGCAACATGACATTGATGTGAATAGATTTATTTTTATGTAGCTACTTCAGTGAAAAATAACTAGTTGATTTGTTTCACAAACATTTTCATATATAAAATTCTATATACTCTATATTTTAAAATAATACATTTCCTTGAATTCAATATTTCTTTTAAACAGTGAACTGAAGAAACTGATGCTTGTGAATTGAAAATATGTAAATAAGTTGCAGTATTCTTATCTCCCTACCTAATCCATATTATTGATGGTGCCATGCCCAATAGCATAAAGGATAAACAAATGTAATTATGAGACTCATGATTTGTCTTTTCTAATGAATAAAGTAAAACAAATTAAAATCACAAAACGTAGAGGTCAGTTTATTGTTTATAGTTCTGTTCATTAGTTTATAAATGTTTATTACTTTTTAATTATTTACATTAGATCAATTGAATGTTTAATATGTTCCTACTCTGATATAGATATCTTCTAAGAGCTGATAATTGTTAATTATCATCTCTCATGGTTCTTTTATTTTAATGAGGGAAGCCAACACAAAATAACAAAGAGACATCTGATGTGTCAGGTGATAAAAACTGCAGTTAAAGAAAAAAACACCTATGGCCCCAGGATGGTGTGGCTCAGCAGGTTGAGCATTGTCCTACAAACCAAAATGTCATGCAGTTTTAGTCCTGGTCAGGGCACATGCCTGGTTTGCGGGTTCAGTCTCCATTTGGAGGTGTGCAGGAGGCAGCCATCAGTGTTTCTCTCTCACATCGATGTTTCTCTCCCTCCTTTTCTCCCTCCCTCTCTCTAGAATCAATAAAAGAAAAAGAAAGAAAAAAAAACTAATAATACAGCACCTATGAGACATGAATATACTTAGAGAGGAAAATACATAGCAGTTATATAAGAAACAAATTTTTTTTTCTGAAAAAAGGCAGGAGCTACAGCAATGTTTCTGTATCAGTTTCCAGAGGCTGCTATAACATATTCACACAAACTGAATGACTTTAAACAAAATAAATTTATTTTCCTATAGTTTTAAAGGCTGGAGTCAGAGATCAAGTTATTACAGCCACATTTTCTCTGAAGGCACTAACTGAAATTTTTTTTGCCTCTCCCAGAACCTGATCATACTGGGCATTTCTTACTCTTTGACGGCATAATTCTAATCTCTCTCTTCACCCTCACATTGCCTTCTTTGTTTGTTTTGTCTTTTGTGTGCCTCCTCCACAGAACTTGCAGTGACTTTAGGCACCAGCCAGATAATGTAGGATGATCTCTCCTTGAGATTTTTAATTTCATTTCCTCTGGAAAGACTATTTTTATAAATAAAGTCACTATCTTTGGGGGGGTGGTCACTATTTGACCCACTACAGGTTTCAAGGCAAAGACACACAAGATATTAAACAAATAATGTCATTATACTAGATTACTATGAAAAGCAAGTAAATCATTACCAGGGGTAGTGTTTTGGATTGAATAAGCCACTTCATCTGGAAATATGACCATTGCAGATGATCAAATTGAGTTCATTAGGATCAGTCTAATCCAATATGACTGGTATCCTTATAAAAGGTGGACATTTATGTATAAAGACATTCACAGAGCGGAAAACAATATAAAAATATCTATGCAATGAGCGAAACAGAAATTTAACTGATGCAACTGCTAATGAGGAACGCCAAAGACATCTGGCTACCACCAGAAGCTAGAAAGCGGCAAAAAAGGATTCTTCTACCCCGAGTCTCAGAGCAAGCGTGGTAACTCCAGCCACCTTGACTTTATCTCCTAACCTCAGAACTGTGAGACAGCAAGTTTCTGTTGTTTGGAGACAGCCAGTCTGTGGTATTTTGTGCATTAGCCCTAGCAAAGCAGTACAGGCTTACATTATTCAAGGCAATAGGGGCAGGTAGGGCTTTGGAGACTGTGTGTGACTTAAGGAACTAAATAATAATTTAAGTCATTTAAAATACATATATTTGAAAAACTTTATTTTATAGCAAGATGTCCAGGTATAACCACATAGGAACTTCATTTCTTTAATATGACTTTTCTCCTTAATCCAAGATAACTTTGCACCATGATGCACTTCACTCAACTCCCTTTATCATTATGCCCTTAGGACATCAGGTTCTGGTAAGCATCAAACTGTCTTAAGAAAAAGCCTCCACTCTGTTGGTCAAGGAAACAGAGCTTCCAAACCAAAGTTAATATCTTGACCTCAGCTGTGTTTCATCTCCAAGCAATAAAAGTTGAACAGTCCTACCTATCACACTTTCACAAAATTAAACAAAACAATGTCATAACTGACATCAGGATAAGATTTAATGATGAACTATTCTCTACCTTGCCCGCAACCAAACAGTAGAGCCTATCAGCAATGATTTTTCCCCTAAGTAATCTATCCCCTATATCCCATTAGAGAGCCGAGTCTCAGAGTGCTACCTTGTCTAGGTCTCCAGGCTTGGCTCTATTTCCTTAAATGTACCTTTACTTTCTATGTCGCAAACTCCTGTTTGCATTTTCTTGGGCTTTGATAGATGCAGGCACACAAACCCATTTAGTTCAATAATGCAAGGCTGTTATGATGGGTCTAGTTTTTTGCTAAATATTAAGTCATTCTAGCTACCTTCTACACCATTCACAGAGCATAATCTCTACCTGTGCAAGACAGCTGCTAAGTGTAAGTGACACACTCACATTCCAGAGCATTTGAATTAAGTATAACCAAACACAAAATAGGAGTGCCATCTGAAGCTGCTATCAGTGTAGAAACATTCCTAAAGCTACTGTAAAATATTCTATTTACATTTTCAGCCATTCTCTTAACTCTTTGTTCAACAGAGAAATAGCATTTTGGAGATAATCACACTACCAGTTATGTGGGGGCCCAGAATGACTCACCCCAAGATGTGCCTCTGGGGTTTGGAGACTTTTTTGAAGTAAAAGTAATTTTAGCTTCAGACTCCAGAGAAACTCCTGCCCCTCCCTTTAACCACCTAGACAAAGCTGAATTAGGGACTTATAATATGACATTATCAGCCATAACCTTTTCAACTTATGTGTTTGGCAGGGCAAACTTCTATTTACTAAACATATGCTCTTATCATCCTTCAATAACCTCTTGAAGCCGCACAGTGCAATATTAATCCCTAGCTCAAAATGACTTCTATACCTCAACCCCCCTTTTCTAACTCTGAACCTTTCCTGCATGCGGGGTCTCCGACTCTTTCAAGTATGCAGGATTCCCATACTTCATATGTATTAAATTTGGTTATTTTCTCTTGCAAATCTATCTCACATCTACTTGATTATTAAACCAGTCAGAAAAACCTCGAGGAGAAAGGACAAGTTTGTTCCTCATCCAAATTTCAAATAAAATCAGAAATTTATTGTTGAAGAAAGAGTAACATAGGTAGATAGCCTCTGAAACACTATGATAAGGATTTGAAATTTTATGTTGGTAAACATTAGAAATAATTTTAGATATTTTTGAACAGAGGACGACAAAATCCAACCTATATTTTTTTAAGGTTATCTGTGTCTACATTGTTGGATATGAACCGTAAAAGAACAAGAGAAAGGACATGGAGACCAGCGAGGACACACAGGCAAGAGGCGAGGGTGGCTTAGACTAAGATGCCAGCAGTACACGTGCGGAAAAGTGGTGATTTGGGATATTTTTCTAACTTAAAGTAGGTAAGATTTTGTCAATGTGTGTTTGAATTTTGGGGGTTTTCTAAAAAGAGTAGTTAAGGATGAAATCAAGACATTTCTCCTGAGACTAAAAGACTGAATTTCCCACTTACTGAGTTAAGAAATACTGTTGGAGACACAAGTTTGATGGTAGAAGTCAATAGTTATGTTTGTAATGTTAAAATTGAAATGCCCATTATACTTGACAACATAAATATCCAATGTAAAGAATGAAGAGTTTATGAGTCTGAAATTCAGAACTATGTCAGGGTTGCAGACCTATATTTATGGATCAATACATAATCATTTTTGTTCATTGCAATTTGCAAAAAAAACATCAATATGATAAAACAAAAGTGAATTTCTAAAACAAATAAATATAAAAGTTTAAGTTACCATTATTGTCAATAATATTTTAGGGAAAATTTTCTAGGCATTCTCTATGCACTAAAATATGCATATAAGATACATTATTAAGCAGGATACATAAAGAATTTTTTAAAATTATATAACTTACTGTTGTCATAAAATAATAATTCTTAAGGGATGCTTTATTCAGTATAAAGTGCTAAATTATCTTTAAAAGCTAGATCAGAAAAACATTATTATATGAAAACTTCTGTATTTTCAAAATGTGTTTAAATCTATACTGTAAAAACAGATTATATTATATAATTGAAGATATTTATTAATTTGAAAATATTTATTAATTTGAAAATAAGATTATCATGCTCTCCTTTACTCTCATTTTCATGACTACTGCTTTCTATTACTTTTCATTGTGAATTGTGTTTGGGAGTTGGTTTTCTATGTTTAATTAGTTATGTTTCTCTTTCTGGCATTTTCATATGCTATCCTGTACATGATATATTTTCAAGCATTTAAGGTCTTCAAGAGTTATCATAGGAACTATAAAAACCTCTTCTGCCATTTTGGATTTTCTTCTTAGCAGGAGGATTAAAGGTTAGGATGCCTTTGCAGCTCAAGGCATTGATCCTCAGTAGGAACAAATGCTCAGAGCGATCATAAAACTTGAAAAGATGATTTCTATGCTCAGATATGCCTTTTTATGTAAAAACAATGATTTTTATGTAAAAAACAGAAAGCTGCAGGGATTTAATTTTTTTTAAAATAAGCCTAATCAGTAGCCACAGCTAGAAAGTTCTATAGAGAGTATGATTAAGGAAAATCCTTCATAAACATTTGATTTTTAATTTATTTCTTATAAAATAAAACTTATAATAGCAATCAGTCAAAAAAGTAAATACATATCAATGTAGCACTATATATTGTGCCACTATAAAAACATTTAATTATTTTATATCTAAATAGTTTTGGGTCATTCTATTTTAATGACATTTAAAATTTGCGTAAGTGATTTTCAAAAATGTAGTATAAAATATAACCTCAGAAATTCCATATAAGTTAGCTTTGGCTTTAAATAAACATGTGTTTTCATTTTGTACATAAGAGCATATTTTTTTCTATTGTTGAAATAATTCCAGCATCAATTCAAAATAATAATTTGAAGATATGTGTCTTAGGATAATGATTTAACAGGTCATTTGGTGTTATGCAACAGAATTATAAAAAAAAGTCAAATGAACTATAAATTAGTCTTTTCTCCAACTATATGCATATGAGTCAGTGGCTTAGCCCCTTTGTTTCTTAATTTTTAAAATAAAAACAGTCATGACAATTAGAGATCTTAGGGGGAATTCTTCAAGAATCCTCAAAATGTAATTACAGTGACTTTTCAGGTGTATTGCAGTGACATTTCGGAGAGATGTTGATGATTTTGTATGGTGAACCTAATATTAATTTTGGATGATCATAATTGTCAAATGTGTCATTTGAAAATTTTATGAAAACCTTTATGATTTAAATATAAAAACAATAGTTACTATCATGAAAAAATTAGAGGTTGTTTATTATTATCATTGTTATTGTCGTTATGATTAAATCCATATTGCCTATGTGGAAGGAACTCTTTACGAGCATGAATAATAATAAAAACAACAAAGTCAATAATGATGAAGAATTGACTAGGCAATTGACAGGATACTAATAGAAACTAGAAACATGGACCAACGATTTCATTTCATTTTTTCATGTAAATATTTTAACATTTATGCTATTTTAGTTGTCCCAATTTTTTCCTCTTTGTCTCCCTCCATCCAGCCAACACTATACTCCTACAATCAATCCCCACACTGCTGTCCCTGTCCATGGGTCATTCATACATGTGCTTCAAGTAACCCCTTCACCATCGCTGATGCAGTTTCCACCTCCACCCCCCATCTTACAGCTGTCAGTCTGTTCCAGGTTTCTGTGCCTCTGGTTCTATTTTGCTCATTAGTTTATTTTGTCCATGAGATTCCACTTATACGTGAGATCATATGGTATTTGTCTTTTACCAACTGGCTTGTTTCCCTTAGCATAATAGTCTCTAAATTTATCCAGGCTGTCAAAAAGTTAAGAATTCCTTCTTTTATACTGTTGTGTAATATTCCATTGTACAAATGTACCACTGTTTTTTTTTTTTTGTTTGTTTGTTTGTTTGTTTTGTTTTCATTTTAGCCACTCATCTACTGATGGGCACTTAGGTTTAGATCTTGGCTATTCTAAACAGTGTTGCTATGAAAATAGGGTTGCATTTATTCTTTTGAACTGGTGTTTCAGAATTCTTAGAATATACTCCCAGCAGTGGAATCACTGGGTCAAAAGCAGATCCATTTTTAATTTTTTGAGGAAATGTCATACTGTTTTCCACAGTGGCTGCACCAGTCTGCATTCCCACCTACAATGAAGTAGAGATCCCTTTTCTCCCCATCTTTGCCAGCACTTGTTTATTGATTTATTAATGATGGCCATTTTGGCAGTTGTGAGATCATACCTCACTGTGGTTTTAATTTGCATCTCTCAGATGACGAGTGATTTTGAGCATTTTTTCATATATCCTTTGGCCATCTGTATGCCCTCCCTGAACAAGTGTCTGTTCAGGTCCTTTGTTAATTTTTCTCTTCCTGGATTCTTTGTCTTCCATATATTGAGTCATATAAGTTGTTTACATATTTTGAGATTAAATCCTTGTCCAATGTATTGTTGGCAAACATGTTCTCCCATCATTTTGATGATAGTTTCTTTAGTTATGCAGAAGCTATTTTAAATCACTGTAGATCTGTAATTACATTTACAAATAACTTTAGGCTGATTAAATAAATAGTTTCCTTTTGTATATGAATATATATGATTATATTATTAGCTATTTTTCTTTTAGGTGTGAAGTTTAGTGACAAATTTAGATCATGGTAGCTTTAAATCTGTGAAAAAAATAAGACAAAATTCAGAATGAAAAAAGAATAAAAGATCATGCTAAAAAAAAAAAAAAAAAGAAAACTCTGATTATTTTAGAATTGGCAAGGCCAAATCCAATGATAATTTTAGGGATCATTTAGCAGACCAAAAGAAATTAATGATTTTCTGCCCAACAGATGACTTTATAGTAAACATGCCTTAGAATTCAATTTTGTAACTTACTTACACATGTAGACCTTGGTTCGAGCATCTAGCTTCTTCACACTTTTAGAGAGTGCCATTTTTCTACATATCCTAAAGTTTAGATCTATGAAATGCCCCTTTGGTTATGTTTTTCTTAACTGCATTCCATGTCATGCACATATTTAATGTGTCTAAGGGAACTTCATGTTTAAGTCTAGCATCAACTTGCAGAAAACCAGCATATGAATTTTTCCTGTTAAGAATGTGCCATTCAGTCCACAATTTAATATGACTTCTTCCTTGGAACAGCTTTGCTCTGCAACAGTTGAGATACTTTCTTCACGGGCTAAGAAAAAACCTAATTTCTAAGAAACTAAAATATTGTAACTTTAACATAAGAAAAATCTTGGTAAATACTGAATTTTTCTTCAGATTTTTATATATTTCATAACTACAACTACCAAATTTATACAGAATACACAGTTTAAATAGACTCACTATGTCACTGGATAATGTGGGACAATATTATATTTTGGGGGGAGTATTGTGTACTCCAAATTTATATGTTCAAGTCCTAATCTCCAGTATCTCAGAATGTGACTACTTAGATATTGAGCCATTAAAGATATAATTAGGGTAAAATGAGTGGACCCTATGGCAACATGGGTAGGCCCTAATCCAGTAGGACTGATGTCTTCGTAAGAAAAGTGAATTTGGACACAGCCATGCAACACATGGAACAAATACAATGTAAAAACAAAGAGAGTTCTCTTTTTTACTGTGTAGCATTCCATTGTATAAATATAACACAGCTTTTTTATCCACTTATCTACTGATGGACACAGTCTGTCTCCAGATCTTGGTTATTCCAAATAGTGTTGCTGTAAACATAGAGGTGTGTGTATGTGTGTGTGTGCGTGTGTGGTTTTAGTATTTCAGTATCCTTGGAATATATTCCAAGAAGCATAACTGTGGAGTCAAAAGGGATTTCAATTTTTAATTTTTAAAGGTTACTCCATATTGTTTTCCTTAGTGGCTGTACTAGCCTGCACTTCCACCAACAGTGAGCTAGGGTTCCTTTTTTTCCACATCCCTACCAACACTTGTTGTTTGTTGACTTTTTGATGGTAGCTTCTCTGATAGGTATGGGATGATATCTCATTGAGATTTTAATGTACATTTCTCTGATGATTAGAGATGTTGAACATTTTTTAATATGTTTATGGGCCCTTTGTATGTCCTCTTTGGATAAATGTCTATTCAGGTCTTTTGTCCATTTTTTAATTAGGTTGTTTGTTTTCTTGGCATTGAGCTATATTATTTTGTATATTTTGGAGATTAAACCTTTGTCAGATGTCTCATTTGCAAAAATCTTCTTCCATGCATTGGGTTCCCTATTCATCTTGCTGATGGTTTCTTTAGCTATACAGAAGCTTTTTAATTTGCTGTAGTTCCATTTGTTTATTTTCTGCTTTGTTTCCAGTGCCTTAGGAGATATATCAACAAAATTATTTTTAAGTTGAATATCTGAGATTTTACTGTTTTCTTCTAGGCAGCAGTAAAAAATTACATTTTTGTAACATCTTACATTTTATAACAGAATGGATGGACCCTAGAGAAAATTATGCTAAGTAAATTACTCCAGTCAGTGAAAGAAAAATACCATATGATCTCACTCATATGTGGAATCTAATGAACACAATAAACTAATGAACAAAACAGTAACAGAATCTTAGATACATGAAGCAGACTGACAGCTGCCAGGAAAGGAGTGCGGGTGGATGGGATGAGATATGTTGAAAGCATTAACCAAAGAATATCTATGCACAACCCATGGACACAGACAACAAAATGGGGATTGGCTTAGGAAGGAGAAGGAATGGGGCTGGGTGGAGGTGGGGAAAGGGAGAAAACATGGGAAGAACTGTAACAGCATAAACCATACAAAAAAAAAAAAAAAAGACAAAAAGCGAAGATGACCATCAACAAGCCAAGGAGAGAGGCCTCAGAATGAAATCATTTCTGATGACACCTTGATCTTGGACCTCCAGCTGCCAAAACTGTGAAAATATAAATTTATGCTGTTTAAGTCATCCAGTCTGTGGTATTTGTTATGATAACCTTAGCAAACTAATACATATATCCAATTATCATAAGTGAGAGAAGGTCACTAAAAACTGTTTATCATACAAAGGTTACTATGGAAAACAAAAGACTTAGTAGTAGAGTCCTTGAAAAATGATAAGGACAAAGGGTGTTGTGATTTTCCAACAGTGTTTTAAGCTTTGACAAGCACTATAGTAAAATAACAAAAATAAAACAAAAAATACACATCTTTACCTTCCCCAAAGATTAGGATTGCTATATAAGATATTCATATTAATCATATATTTTTAAAAGAAGTTAATAATCGTTTAAATTTACCATTTTTTGATTTAGGCAAAATCCTGTTATGCTGAGCCCTTCTTTTACCTAAGGTTGATTTTCCTTAAAGTTTATATGGCAAATGGCCATATTTACAGATTTTGAAAAAATAGATACTTGTATAGAAAGAATGAATGTGAAAACCAAAAAGCTAGAGTTTACATCTTGGGATACAGTAATTAGCTACATTTTATTCAGGTAATTATTCCATGGTTTAATTCTGTCTCTTTGTTTTCAAATAGAAAATGAAATGCATGTTTAACTCCTTTTAGCTCTCTGCCCCTTTACCTGCGGTCTATACCAGGGTCAGAAGAGGACCAGATAGATGTTTTGCTCCATCCACTCTCTGATTTTGTAGTGAAAATTTAGTAGCTTTGGTCCATAAGTTCTCTATTGTTGTAGTGAAAAATAAACTATAAATAATACATGAAGAAATATAAGTCACTATATTTCAGTGAACTATATACATAAATATGATGTGGGCCAGATTCCTTCCATAAGCTAATTCCTGCTCAATGAGATTTACATATCACAATCCACAATCTTCTCAGCTCTGGAGAAATATATATACACATTATATACATTAATACACACATATAATATATACATATACACTACATATTAATGCACATATATAATATGCATGCATACATAACATATTATACATGATTATATATAATATGTATAATAATAATAGTCATAACATTTTATGTAATTATATATTATATATAAGAATATAACATATGCTATATATCATACAGACCTATATTATATAGTATATAATGATATTGTGCATACTATAATATGATTATATTATATGGAATGCATAATATATTAATTATATTATGCATATACACATAATATGCATGCATATATGCATCTATTGCATATTGCATATTATATAAGTAAATTATATGTGTAAGTTATATGTATCATAATATATGTGATATATTTTATATATGTTCAGAAGGTATCTAGCCATGTAATATGAAAATAGAGACATTTATTAAAGAAGATACAAGATACAAGAAACATTGTACGTAGGACAATGATGCCTTGATCCCCTTCAAAGTAGGCACCTTGGGACCTCACACAGTTCTCCCAAACGCCATCAGCTGCCTCATTGTATTTTCCTGAATCTCATCAATGGTTTGCTATCTCTTCCTTTCCAAAGTTGGTTTTAGTTTTGCAGAAAGTCAGAAGTTGCAGGGATCAAATCTGGTCTGTAGTGGAGCTGAGTCACTTGGGTGATTTGATGTTTTGGCAGAAAACTATGCACAAAAGGCAATGCATGAGCAGGCTCATTGTGGTGATGAAGTTGCTAATCACCAGTTGCCCATAGCTGCAGCCTTCTGAATCATCTGAATAGTTTTCATGGAGCAATGTTCAAGCTTGACAGAACATTTGATGCAGATTTGTTGCTGTACTCAGTCATTTTGAATGTGACAGCCACACAATACACATGCTCACTCAATGGTGTCTACTGCCCCCACTGACTAGTACAGTGAAGTTGTCATTGTTCAGTGCCTCTGCTTCCAATCCACTCTCCTTGGTAGCCTAGTTAAATTGATCTCACACAAACTGCTCTTGCTGTACTTTTTCCAGACAGATCTTGTTGTGTATACACACAGTAAAGGTAAATAAAACCATGAGGTATGTCCCATTGACAATATAAATATGCATAATAGAAAAGTATGCATAGATATAAATTTAAGCAAATTGTAAGACAATGACTACAAAATAGCAATAAATGTAAGTAGTCACAAGTATTACCTAGTTACAACTAGTCACATTATTGTAAGTTAAAATAAAAAGATAATGCTTTACCACATCACTTTAGTAAATACTAAGAATGCAATTAGTACTACTTCCTTGGCATTATGGGGAAAACAAAATTCTCATTCACTGCCTTTTAAAGAGTGAATTATAATAGCCTTTTGAAAAGCAATGTGGTAATTTCTTATTAAACTCACATGTTAACAGCAATTGCAGTCACTCAAAGAAACTGATTAATTAATAGCCCTATGACTTGCAAGTGAATTGAAGTCATAAATGCTTTCCATTAAAGAAAATATAATATTTCAATGTGTTATGTTTATGGGGTTATTGGTTTCTAATTTCATTTCTAGTAATATTGATCTGAGTTTTGTATTCAAATATTGCTGTCCCCTTAAAATCTTTTGGAAAGAATTTCTTCCTCTTTTATTTTATGGAAAAGGTTTTGTACTATAGGTATTGTACTTTTTAAAAGATTTTATTCATTCATTTTTAGAGATAGAAGAAGGGAAGGAGAAAGAGGAGAGAAACATCAATTGGTTGCCTCCCTTAGGTGCCCCTACTGGGAACCGAACCTGCATCCCAGGCACGTGTCCTGACCAAAAATCAGACCAGCACCCTCTCAGTTTGTGGAAAGACGCCCAACTGAGTCATATCATTCAGGGCAGTATAGGCGTTATATTTTGACTATTGATATGAATAACCAGTAAAAACTATCACAATAAAATATTAATTTATAATTTTGTTCATTGTTATGTTCATTCTGTTCATTGGTCATGTTTATATGGTCAATCGGTGTTGAAATTTCTGGGCAAGCTTGTACACCAGGAAAGGGTCAGAGCATCCTAAGTGGACATTAAGACTCAAATAAGATAAAGTAAATTAAAAAATGAAACTCCCTGGGAATAGTCATGGGCATTTAAAGAAAAAATATGAATGCCAACCATATTGAAACCCCTCTTATACAGAAAATACATTTTTTGCTTAAAACATTTTACTCTAAATGAATTTGTCAGCCATCAATGAAAGAATGCCACTAATGTACTATGAATACCTTCTGCAATGTAAATCTGTGGTATACAAATCAAAATTTCCATCATATGAAACATATCGTCTGCCTTCCACTTTGATTCAGTGCCTTTTCTCACAAGTGTTAGAATGTCTAAGCCATTAAGGTTATGCTCATCTTCACTTCCAGACTCCCCTTTGGCTCTGATTCTGCCTCTGGTCTTTCCAGCGCTGCTGTGTTTGTAAGATCAGCAGTAGGGGCTACGATACCTGCAGCAGGAGAAACCCCAATCTTTTCCTTCTTGTTTTTGTTTTGTGTGTGTGTGTGTGTGTGTGTGTGTGTGCCATGGGTCAGGAGATCCTGAGACCTTGTTGGAGAGTGAGGCCCTTCTTATATAGTATGGGTCTAATGAGACTGCCTTGTCCTGTCTTTTTGATTCCCAGAGTCCTGGCCCTAGGACTTGGAGACACAGACCACTTTCATTGTGGTTTGCGGCTCCTGCTACTCCTCTGAGAATGGGATTAAGGGGGATTTAAGATTATCTGAGAGCTCACAGGTGATAAGGACAAATGCCCTTTGTTTGGTTGTACACCTAGGGCTTCTTGGGTAAATAAACTGCGGGAAGAAGACCCTTTCTTATCATTGATGACAATGAAGGCGCATGTCTTGGTGACTGGAAAGCCTATTTCAGAGGTGAAGAGTGGGGGCCCTGTATTTCTGTGGTGCAAACGGTGACACCTTCCTTTAGAAGGAGGCCTGAGGGTCTTTCATCTCTTTGGAGATGAAGAAGGAAACCATGCCCTCTGCCTTTTGGGAAAGGTGGAAGTGAGAATGGGAAAAGAGAAGCAGGAAGAGGGAGAGCAGTAAAGAGAGGTCACCTTCTGAAGGGCAGCAGGGTGGCTGCTTCATTGTCTATGGAGAGGAAAGTCTCTTTCTGACATTTTTGTGAAGAGGCAAGCCAGGAAGGGGACTGTGTTCCCAGTCCGCCTACCTCAATAGAAGTCCCATGGGATCTCTTGAGTCTTACTTATTTGGGGAGAGGAGGAGCCAGAGTCAGATAAGACTGCTGTTTTATTGGCTACATTGGCATCTCTGCCGTACTGAGCCTGCTAGTTGCATGTTGCCACTTTGCGTTTTCCAGTTTACGTAACTCTACCTTTCTATGTTTGGGTGCTGGTGAAAATGGCTCTCTTTTTTCAGTGCCTTTAAGTTTTGTCACTTTACCTGAAGTTCACTCAGGAGAGACAGAAACACATCTTTTTTCCTGTACAGTTAGACTATAGTGTACAGTGTTGAAGAATGATAAGTTTTTGACGGGGGCATCCCTGGAGGTGACTTTGTCTTGGACAACTTGCTGCTAGTGTTTCCTGGATAGCGGGATGTTCTCTTGTGATGTTCCCTTGGTGGTTACCTGGAAGGAGAGGAGGAAGATGATGAGCTACCTCCAGACAGGATGCTAATGAGCACCTTTTTGTCTCACTGCAGTTCTACTGTCATTAGGCATTAGTGGAGGAGATATTTGTGTTTGGTGAAGATATCCTTTGTGGAATGGTCACCTTCTTCGACTATGCTGCCCCCTGAATGGCTGTGATGCCCAGCATGATCTATGGCTCTGACTCCACAGAGTATGAGAAGGAGTGCTAGAAGGCATCTGGGGCCTGGATTTGGAGCATGACTCAGTGTCTTTTTCTCTTTATGTAAACTTTTACCACCCCCCACCTGGGGAAGGTTCTCTAGGCTCTTATACAGGTCCAGGTTTAAGAACTTTTAGTATATCAGTAAGTGGCCACTTACACTTAAGTCTTTTTTTTTTTTTACTTCCACTGCAAGTTTGGGGAGCTATGTAGTCTCCTTTATTTTAGGAATAGAAGGATTGCCCCATCTCCCTCTCCTGCCAGGAGAAATTTGACTTCCAGGGGAAGGCAATCAGTATTAGCATCTTCTTGGATTTCTAGACTTCTCAGTTTTTCTGTTGTGCTTTCTTTTTCTTATATATCTTATTTTTGTCTTCTTCTTGCTTTTTTATAGATGCCGAATTCCTTCTACAATCAATCTCTGTTTTATTTATTCTTTCTTGAGTTCTAGGGACACAGAATGAAATCCAGCCATGTTTTCTTTTGCATGTAACAGGAGAGGGCATAATTCATAAGTTTGCTGGCTTTTCTTTTTTTTTTTTTTCATTCAAAAACTTAGTCAGATGCATTGAATTATGTTGGAATCTGGAGTCTTCACTTCCAGGTAGTTGCATAAAAACTCAATCACAATCTAATTTTAAAACCAAAGGATTTATTTTATTCATTTTGCTATCCAAGATTTTAATAGCTTCCAAATTTAGTTTGCTCATGGTTTCTCCTGTGTACTCTTTCCTTGGTTTTCAGAGAGCTACCTTCTTACTGTGACCCTAAATGACTGTTTCCCTGTGGAACTACACTCCCAGTATCTCTTCCTGTTCTTATGAGGAAACCAGTCCTATTGGTTTGTGCCTCTACCCCATGATCTCATTTAATCTAATTAAGTCCACAAAGGCTCTATTGCAAATACTGACATATAAGAAGTTAGACTTCAATCTATTAATTTGGGAGGATGGTGTATAATTCAGTCCATGAGAAGGATAACTGAAATTATAACACATACAAATATAAACTTTTTCAAATTATTAACTATATTGAAGAAGGTGGGGATGAAAAACTAACTTATGTAAGTTTGAAAAATAGTATTTTGGCCAGGATCTATGGTATTGGTTCAAAAGAAACTGTACACAAATACTATATACTATAAACAATATTTAGTATTTTTTTCTTATAAGTGTATGGGTTATAATTCTATAACTCTTTTATTTGTATACTAGTTTTAACAAATAAATATGTTTTAACTCATTAAATCAACATTTGATTTCTCATTATTGAAAGAAAGTCTACAGTGTTGAATGCAACAATTCATGTATCTACTGTCTATATCAACCAATAGATTAGATACGAGAGAGAGAAACACACAGACATATCCTGTTATTTTACTTTGCTTTTCTGTGTTTCACAGATAATGTGTTTTATACGAATTGAAGAATCCTGGCAAAGAAACCATATCCATAATGTAAAAGTGCAGGTGAAGCAGCAAGTGCTGATGTAGAACCTAAAACACATCATCCAGAATATCTTGCTTAGATAATTAATGAAGGTGCTTACACTAAACAGACTTTTAATGTAGACAAAACAGCTTTATATCGGAAGGAAATGCCATCTGGAACTTTTCTAGCTAGAGAGGAAAAGTCAAAGCCTGACTTCAAAGCTTGAAAGACAGGCTGACTTTCTTTTAGGGGCTAATTCAATTGGTAACTAAGTGGAAGCCAATGCTCATTTAACATTTCAAAAATTCTAGGGCTCTTAAGAATTATGCTACTCTGCCTGTGCTCTGTAAATAGAACAAAGCCTGAATGGCAGCACATCATTGTCCATTGAATATTTTAAGCCCACTGTTCATACTGACTGCTCAGAAAAAAATATTCCTTTTGAAATATTACTACTCATTGACAGAGCACCTGGTCACCCTGTTGAGTGGAGATGTACCAAAGGATCACTGTTGTTTTCATGCCTGCTGATACAACATCCATTCCGCAGCTCATGGGTCAAAGAGTAATTTTGACTTCAAAGCTTATTCTTCAGGAAATACATACTGTAATGTTATAGCTGCTCTAGATAGTGATTTCTCTGATGGATCTAGGCAAAGAATATTGAGACATTTTGAAAATGATTTACCATTCTAATTACCATCAAGGAGATTCATGGGAAGAGGTCAAACATAAACATTGATAGGAGATTGGAAGAAGTTGATTCCAGCCCACATGGATGATTTTGAGGGGTTTAAGACTTCAGAGAGAAAGTAACAGCAGATGTGGTGGAAATAGCAAGATAACTGGAATTAGAAGTGAACCCTAAATATGTGACCAAATTGCGGCAAGTTCATGATAACACTTTAATGGAGGAGGAGTTGTTTCTTATGGATGAGCAAAGAAAGTGGTTTCTTGAGATGGAAACTACTGCTGATGAAGATGCTGTGAAGATTGTAGAAATCACAACAAAAGGTTTAGAATATAATGTAAAATCAGTTGATGAAGCAGTTAGCAGGATTTGAGGAAATTGACTCCAATTTTGAAAGACATTCTACTGAGGGTAAAATGCTATCAAGTAGCATCACATGCTACATAGAAATTATTCATAAAAGAAGAATCAATTATGTGGCAAACTTTGTTGTTGTCTTATTTTAAGAAATTGCCAGGTCCCCAGTGAGGGCCATGTGAGAGGCAACCATACATTGCTGTTTCTCTCCCTCTCTGTCTCCCTCCCTTTTCCTCTCTCTAAAAATAAATAAATAAATCTTAAAAAAATAGAAAAAAATAAAGTTAAGTTCTATGATAAATTTTATTTAAAACTAAGGTAGTGTAAGAACATATTTTCAGGAAAAAAAAATAATATATGAGAAGACAACACTCTTGCATCAGTTTTTAAATAAGGGAAAGAAAAGGAAAGTGAAGTTTTGATACCCTGGTGGCATGACTTGTGGACCTTGTTAGCAATGCATGCTGCAGGGGGGGTAATAGCCGTGATTGTATAATTGGCATTGTTTCCTAAGAAGTCATTAGGTACCCAGCATAGCCTGTGTCATTTCAGTATGACAATAATTAAATTACTTTAACCACTGCATGGAAGTTCAACGCATTGATGAATAACTAAGTTTTACAACACCAGGGACTGTTACCTGAGGTATGATTTTAATAAGTGATTTCAATACACATTAATTTGATATATTTCCCACTCACCCCTGGTTCATTTTTTAAAAATGCTGTAGCTGCCCCATTATAATTAAAAATTCAACAAAACATGTTCTTTCTCAAACACTTAGATGATTTCCTTAGGTGATTTAGGATGATTTAGATTTTTCTTATTGTTATGATTGTAGTACTGGTAGTAGATTCCAATGATCAAAAATATAAAGTACTTAAATAGGGACAGCTCATTCTAGTCAACTTTATAAAGTCTCATGATTAAAAAACACTTTTAAGGAATTATAATGGATTCTTCTTCGAACCCGAATGTCAATATCAAAAATAAGGTCAATTACTATTTCAACCAATGTTTAATACACTTAAAGGATCATTTTAAAAATCCACTTATATTAATCAGATATAAAGATAACTAGGAAAAAATAGCTGCATAGATATATTGGTTTGATTAATAAAATGTAATTAAGTGAAAGTAAATGAGATTTTTCTTCTAATATTAGTAACAGGAGCAAAGCAAATTTAAAGAAGCAAATTAATGTATTAGTATCTCCTCAGCATACAGCTAAATGAATGCAATTTGCAAAAATAGAGGCACATGATGCATATTGGTTGCATTCCTTTTTAATTTTTTCTTCAATAATCAAGTCAAAATATAGTGGAATTCATTATGTCATCTTTAGATTACCTATAGGTTGTGAGATTTGGCTTTTGAGATTTTCAGATGAATGATGTTTATATTATCATAGTTATTACAAAAGATGATCATCTGGACCCCACTATTTTTTGATGGACTGAAATTAAATAATAATACTTTGAAAAATTAGATTCACATGGACAAACTTTCTTAAAATATTAATAAAATTGTTTAAACTTCTATGACTAAAATGAATTCTAATTCTTACAAAGTTCTAAATATTTGAAAATACTATAGAAAACTTACATCTTCTGGGTAATTAGAACAAACTAATATACAGAACCTTCAACCAAAATGGCAACATATCTTCCTACATCACAAGCTGTTTCTAAATCCTTATATTAAAAATAATTTAAGCTTTTAATCAACAATTTTTAAGTTTTAATAAAGTTAACATTAATAGCAGTATAGTAAATTAGCAGAATCAGAAGAAAGAAATTAGAATGTTCTCATAGTACTGCTTTTTCTTATCAGAAAAAAACACATTGTGTTATACTTTTATATAGTATTTGAGTGATGTTGTATTGGTAGAAGTGCTCTCAGACATTGCTGTTCAACGTGAAGTTCAAGGACCTGTAACAGCCACATCACTTGGGAGCTTGTTAGAGACATAGAATCTGGGGCCCTGCTTTAGACCTCTTGTATTATAAATTGACAAGCACTTTTCTAAGAATCTGATTCTTTAATTTGGCTATGCTTTGGAAACAGTAAGAATTTAAAAAGCGAATACTGGTGCCTTTTCAAGCTCAGAAATTCTGATCTAGTAGACATGCAGTAAAACTTAGATGTGGGTTTTCAAAAAAGCATCCAGGTGGTTCTAATATGCCACAAAGTTTGAGAACCAGTGTAAGATGCCTAATTAATCACAAATAGGCAACATGTTGACAAATGTGACCATCCAACCAAAGTCAATTACATTAACAATTATTTTTATTTCTGTTAAAGAAAAATTAACTAATTTCAGATTTTCCCTTAAAAAATAAATTCTTGAAAGTTATAACTCAAAAGATTATAAATTAGATAATAAGGTTACTTCATTAAGTTTTCTCTTTAAAGGGATGATTGTGAATACATTTGTAATTGATCATTTTATTTTAATTACATTAACATGCTTTGTGCCTACAATTTTTAATTTCTTAAATTAATAATGCTTTAAATATTTTGTCTTTAATCCAATGTCCAAATATAAGTCCTTTTTTAAGAATTAAAAAATAGCTATTACTTATTTTTAATAATTTAAATATTTGCTAATGCTGGAGTTGATTGTTATTTTTAGAATCAAAATAGCAAGTTACTGGGATGGTCACACTTTGTTCCTTATTACTCTATCCAGTGCACTTAAGCTTTTGTCCTGATGAAAAGGGAATATTTTAATGTACACTACTATTACATTTCCCTCAAACATTCCTCCTTTAGATCACGGGTATGGCTGCTAAAACCTGTTTTATGTAATTTTTTGTGGTACCAGTTTAAAAATGGATATTTAATAGGTACCTGTAGTGATGATAATTGTACAGTGCTTTTATATGGTTTTTATTTCAGTTAACCTATCTGAAGTTAATACTTTCATATGATCATTTACAATTTACCCTTCTAATAAATATGTAAAGCTGTTTTTGTATTAATAGAACTGTGCATCAATAACTCTTTATATTAATTTCCTTCACCATATCCTTTAACTTACCTTTGTCCTTATATAAGATACAAATTTTCTAGAGATGGTCATGAGAAGGTAAATAAAAAAGAAGATATTTAATATAGAAAAGTAGACAATATATTTAATTATCTAAAACTAGGTAATTAATATTATAATTAAAAAGGCTAAATATATTAACTTTAAATAATTAGTAACTAATTAATATAGTATATCAAATTATAGTGTCAGGTTGATATAAATTATTTTATCACCTTTAATCTGATGTCATTTAATTACAGTACACATTCTAATCACTATATAATCCTCATTATAGGTTTAAGGTATTTTAATAGGGTTTAAATATGCATGAAACTCTACAAAGAGAATTAAATCCTTGAGCCTTCACTGTTTTAAGCAAAAATCATCATCTCCACAATCCACTCCATGCTATTAGTTATAGATTTTTGACACTAGAATTCCTGATGCCTAGATTAATGTATAGTTTTTACTGGGAACTAGTCAATCAGCCAAAATTGACTGGATATTAAGCTTGGCATCAGGAGTTCTGCATTTATATGATATACACATTTAGGAATCCTTACTTTTAGATTCTGATTAACACATATAGCTGTGATAAAAAGTTGTGGCAATGATTTTGATGTTTTTTTTAATACAAAAGATATTTTAAAAATATATCAGTATTTTATGATATATAAATGTTGGCCTTTGACCCATTTTTTCTAAACTTAATTAAATAAATTATGTAAATTATATTTCTGTGTAATCCCTATATATACTTTTTTTCCATGAGGGAAAAAAATAAATAAAACCAGTATCCATTCTTCAAAACAGAGTATGGTTATAAGCACTTACTTAGGAATTTGAATTCATTCTATACCTGAAATACTAATAGCATTAGC
Source organism: Micronycteris hirsuta (assembly GCA_004026765.1). Classification (NCBI taxonomy): domain Eukaryota; kingdom Metazoa; phylum Chordata; class Mammalia; order Chiroptera; family Phyllostomidae; genus Micronycteris; species Micronycteris hirsuta. The sequence continues at coordinate 20,540 of PVJI01013423.1, forward strand.
TACAGAGATAAGCATTACAAGTTTGGTTTCTTCTACTTGGAATTTACTATAACCACTCTCATCCATTTCTTAGGACTGTTATGCACTAATTAAAGACTATAAAGCATCTTGCAAATAAAATGGTACATACATGCCTAATAAGGCTAATAACATTTATAATGATACCAGCTGTTGAAATCCAACAGATATACATAATTAATGGCAGTTGAAGTTTACCTACAGCTTTTCCATCTGCTTCATTAGAATACAATTTCCAAAATTTAAAAAGGGTACTTATACTTTTAGAAGCCAAGATTTTCTCCATACTCGTAAAATATTTCTCCATACTCGTGTAGGTTTTAATGAAACCTAAAAATACTCTTAACTTATTCAAGAAAACATAACACCATAATATTAAAGAGAAATGGGTTTGGAAATTGTAAAGAAAAAAAGAAAAGAAAATACACAGAGTTTTCATGATAAATACATGTGGAAATATCACCTTTTTCACTGATCTCATCATATGGGTAGACATGTCAAGTTTTAATACCTAATTTAGAAATAAATAATACCAAAGTTTAATTTAATTTGTGTCACTAACTTTATGCAAGTCTCTACACATTTTGTTGCTTAGATGCTATTTGAAACAGAGCTGTGAAGTAATTGTTAAATCTTCAGTTTTATAGAGTAGGAAACTATGCTAAATAATATTTAAAAATCAGAGAAAATATCTTCATAATGGAGCAAGGGAACCCCCAAAATGAAGGAAAAACAGTTTAAAGTTTACTGTCGACAACAACAACAATGCCAAAAAAGGATATAAACATACATTATACACTTGGAAAAAGCCAACTGTGTGGTTGACATGGGAGATGTTCCATAGAACATCCTAGTTTTCTGATGCAGAGGATTCAGTTGTCAGAATATTGAATATCTATGACAATAGGCTTCAAATTGGAGAGAATAAAAACAGATGAGTTAAGTAAATGTTGGCAGAACAATTAGAAGCATCCAAAATCAAATATGCTTTTGGCTATAGGGAATAGATTCCAGAAGACATTTATTAGGTCTCAGGAGAACATTTAGCCCAGGAACACATGCCCAGAGTGGCACTGAGCTCCATATCTATGCAATCCCTCATACCTTTGTATTTCAGAAAAAAATTGATAGAAAATAAGACTTAGCCTTTAAACCCTAGTTAACATTGGAAAATAGTCTAATTTTATGCAAGTTGGAATAATATTGAATTCAACCACACTAAATCAAAGGGTAAATTTCTTGGATAGAGCTGTTAAAATTTATGCGTAATGAAGATAGTAAACATTATTGGTAACTATAGATATCTTCCTGTACAACAATGGGGAAAAGAAAGTAATGCATCATGAAGGCGAAAAACTCAATGTATAAAAAAACAACTCCAGGTCATAAGTACATGTCACAGTGTAACAGGTAACATAGATAATAGTTGGCACAAACTTAACAAATATAGAGACAAGAAATAAGAGCTAAAAATTCAGATCAAACTACAAACAATTGGATGAAAAGCGTGACTGTATATTTGAAGACAGTAATTCAGAAAAATAAGCAATGTTTATGTAATAAATATATAGTAAACATTCAGAGGCATTGAAAGCAAAAAAAAAAAAGAACTGTAACATAGAGGAATAAAGAAATAGAGCATATTGAATGTAGATTTTTAAAAAGGACAAGAATAAAATATTTAATGAGAGGAAAAAAGTTCTGAATGACAAAATTGCCTGACAAATGTAATTGTGATTGAAGTAGAATAACTGAAGAAAGGGAGTAGAAAAAGGGTTGAGAATTACAAAGCAACATGTTTAAGTTCTAGTGATTAGAGGAAGAAAAAAATATGGAGACTATAAGGGCATAGCACATATAACATAAAAATGAAAACAATTACCATCAAAACATACTTGTTTTTAAAAAATTATTGTAATTTAAACAAGAAGAAAGAATTCTCCAGAAACCTATATGGAAAAGAACATTATCCACAGGGGAAAGTTTAGGTAAATTTATTTCCATCAAGGCTATTGTAGAATATACTCAGGTTTTGAATATAAATGCACACACTCAAACACACATACACAAACACATGCATGCACACAATCTACTTTATCGAGGTATAATTTATGCACAATAAAGCAGAATCATTTTAAGTGCTCTGGTTAATGAGATCATGCAGTATTGTCATATCGAGATCTCCTTTCTTTTGTTCAGCATATTTTGGGATCTATTCATGTTGCACAAATGAATAGTTTATTCCTCCTTATCACTGAGTGCACCTTATTTATTTATGCATATAATGAATCCCTCCACTCACTCACGACAGAAATTTGGGTTAATTCTAATTTGGGATTATTATGAATTAAGCTGCTTTGAGATATTCAAACATAAATATTTTTGTGGACATTTATTTTCATTTCTCTTGCATAATCTTTAGGAATGAAATGGTCAGATCATATGTTAGGTTATATTTTACTTTTTAAATAAATTGTTCTCCAAAGTGGTTGTTTCATTTTGTATTCCTACCTGCAATGTCTGAGAGCTCCAGTTACTCGATTTCCTTACTGCAGTGTATCATTGTCTATCTTTCTCTTTTCCCCCAGTGGGTACATAGTGGAATCTCATTGTGATTTTAATTTTTCTTTTCTTTTTGTTCTTTCCATTTTATTTTGTATTGGTTTCAGGTATACAGTTTATTGTTTAGACAATCATATATTTTACATAGTGCTCCCCTCAGTATTTCCAGGACCCCAACTGGCACCATACATAGCTATCACAATGTTATTGACTATAGTCTCTATGCTTTGCGTAAATCCTCATGACTATTTTGTAACTACCAATTTGTACTTTTTAATCCCTTCACCATTTTCACCTAGTCCCCCAAACTCCCTCCCCTTTGACAACTACCAGTTCTCCCTGTGTGTAAGTTTGTTTCAATTTTGTTAATTAATTTATTTTTTAAGACTCCACACATACAAGTAAGTGTAATCATATGGTATTGGTCTTTCTCTGACTGATTCTCTCCAATTCCACCCATGCTGTCAGAAATGGTAGGATTTCATTTTTATTTTTTTGGCTGAGTAATTATCTACTTGCCTGTAAATGGACACTTGGGTGTTTTGGGCTTCTCTGGATAAATTTACAGAGGTGAACTTTGTGGGTTATGTGGTAGATCCATTTTAAATTTTTTGAGGAAACTCCATATTGTTTTCTCTAGTGGCTTTATCAATCTGCATCCCCACCAACATGACACTGTATGCAGAGAACCCAAAAACTCCACCAAAAACTACTATACCTGAAAAATGAATTCAGTAAGGTAGCAGCACACAAAATAAATAACTAGAAATGAGTTGCATTTTATACACCAATAATGAACTATCAGAAAGTGAAACTAAGAAAATAATCCCAAATAAGTAGAAGCACATACTGTGTTCACTGATAAGAAGAATTAACATCGTTAAAATTTCCACACTTCCCAAAGCAGTCAATAGATTCAACAAAATTTCTATCATGAGAGTAATGACATATATCACAGAAGCAGAAAAAATATTCAAAATATTTTTATAGAACCACAGAAGACCTGAAATAGCCATAGCAATCTTGAGAGAAGGGAACAATGCTGGAGATATCATTCTACCTGATATCAAACTATATTACAGGACTAATCAAAGTAGCATGGTACTGTCATAGAAATAGACATATGATCAATAAAACATAATAGAGAACCCAGAAATAAGCCCACATCTATCTGGTCAATTGTATGTGACAAAGGAGGCAAGAACATACAATGGGGTAAACATAGCCTATTCAACAAATGGTGCTGGGAAAATTAGATATTTGCACAAAAATGATACCAAACTACCTTCTTACACCACATACAAGAATAAACTCAAAATAAATTCAAGACTTAAATGTAAGACTTGAAAACATAAAAATTCTAGAACAAAACCTAGGCAGTAAAATCTTTGACATTTCTCTTAGCAATATTTTTCCTGCCTTATCTCCTCAGGCAAGGAAAACAAAAGAAAAAATAAACACATGGGGCTCCATCAAACTAAAAAGTGTGTGTACAGCAAAGGAAACCATCCATGAAATTAAGAAATAGTCTACTAAGTGGGAGAACATATTCACCAATGATATATCTGATAAGGGATTAATATCCAAAGTTTATAAAGAACTCATACTACTCAATACCAAGAAAATCAAACGATCTAGTTGGAAAATGGTTGGAGGACCTGAATAGATAGTTAAGAGGACATACAGAAGGCCAATAGATATGTGAGAAGATGTTCAACATAACTAATTGTCAGAGAAATATAAATAAAGACCACAATGAGATATTACCTCACACCTGTCAGAATGGCTATTTTCAGTAAATCACAAACAACAAGTGTTGGTGAGGATGTGGAGAAAAGATAACTCTGATGTAGTTCTAAAAAAATTTTCAAGAATAGCCCTTGCTGGTGTAGCTCAGTGGATTGAGCATGGGCTGGGAACCAAAGGGTAGCCAGTTCGATTCCCAGCCAGGGCAGATGCCTGGGTTGCGGGCCAGGTCACCAGTGAGGGCCATGTAAGAGGCAATCGTACATTGCTGTTTCTCTCCTTCTCTTTCTCCCTCCCTTCCCCTCTCTCTAAAAATAAATAAAATATTTAAAATTTTTTTGATGAATAGTGATATTTTGCATATTTTCTTGTCCTTATATGCCCACTTGACATTAAGTGTCAAGAATTTAAGATGAAATCAGGCAGCATAGTTTTGAACCATTTTGTCCATGGTAATCAATATGCATCTGATGTGCATTCAACTTTTGATATTTCTAATGGATTTTCCAGACTATAACCAGAATCTTTTTTTTTTTTTTAATGTTAAATGGATTGGGGCAACGTTGGTTATAACCTTGTATAGTTCCAGCTGTACAAGACTGTCATTCAACATCTGGTATGCTATTGAGTTCTCGGCGCCCAGAATCTAGTTTCTTTCCACTACCACATATTTTAACCCCCTTTCTGCACAGCACCCTTCCTCACCCTTTTCCCCTTCAGTAGCTACTACTCTGTTTTCTGTGTGCATGACTTTATTTTGCCTTTTGTTTATTATTCTAAGAGAAATAAGCCAGATGGAAAAGAACAAAAATGTATATGATTTCAGTTATATGTGGCATATAAAACAAAAAGTAACAAAACAACTAACAAAGTGAGTCTTTTTAATTAGAAAATACATCTGATATTTTTTTCCACAATGAATGGTTTTCTAGGTTGAAGGAAAATCCTGTAACATGAGTTAAGGCTATACATAATCTGGTCTTTCCCTAACTCTCCAGTCTATTTCAGCCTCCCCCTAATTGTCTTTGTTCTGTTCCCAAAAGACTTCGTTCTGTTCCTGACATCCTCTGACCGAGCAGTAGTTTCTCAACAATATGTGTAATTAAAAAGAATAAAGGAAATGGTCAGTTAACAGATATTTAATAACTATTAGTCATTTAGATTGTGTAGTTTCCCAGCCCCAAATATTGGGAAATTTATATCTTTTAGATTCAAGACAATAGTTTTATTATGTTTATACTCCCATTGCTTAGTAACATGCCTGAATAGTGGTCTCAGTGGTTAGCCTAAAAGTGTATCTTAAGGATATTTCCAGATCAGTATATAGATTTCTTCATTTTTCTTTATTTTTTCCCCTTAAATTAAAACCTGCATACTCTTCATTGCATAGATGAAACACAATTTAATTCATTCCCCATCTAAGGGGAGCTGCTGCCCTTTGGGCAGGCCTTCATTTGTCACTCATGTTTGTTAAAAATAATGACACCTTTTCCCAATTTAGAAATCCACCCTCTTGACTTTTGAGTCTATTACTCATTCATCCTCCGTTTGGGAACCCAGGAAGATCAGAAAAAAGAAAAGGAAAGGAAATGACCACTTCAAATCTCCATGTTTATATACTAATCAGACACCTTACTGGCATTTTTCATTAAAAGATTGTGGAGATAATGAGAAGCCCTTATTCATGTAATGTTTTCATCAATATTTGGTTGTTCTTAATTGTTTATAATAAGTAAACATAATTTATAAGTTTTGGGGAACTTAAAACACTGGATAATATCACTGCTATGTGATTTTTGCAATATAAAATGATATATTTTATGACTGAAAAACCTCCCTTTGGGTGATGAAGTGATGCTTCACATTCATTTCTTGGAGGTCTCACATACCAGGGTCCATCTGTTTGCAGTCAAAAAGAAGGAGGAAAGCCATTTATGAGGTCCCAGATTTCATAATGTTCTAGTGTCTAGTGATTCTATCAACTCTTTTCATTTTTTAGTAAGTTTGATGCTGGGGAAGATCTTGAATACTTCTGAGTTAAATCCAGCACGCTATCACTTTGGTAACACAGAGTGGCGCTGTGTAAATTACTGTCTTTCAGATCCAAAGTTGATAAATGTCTAAGTTACCTTTGGTCAAGAATCAGTATAAGATGGAAAAGCAAGATGAGGATTCAGTACTTCAATGGTATTGACTCATCTTTGATGTGAAGTGTGCAAGACTTGAGATAGGATATGGGAGCCCGTCTAACCAATAGAATTAAGAAAAATTATAGTTAAAGTCAGAGGAACTAAGTAAATTGCTGGACATGGAATACACTGCTGTGCTGAAGGGCAATTAGCAGAAACTTTAATTCTCTACCTTCTGTTAACATAAAAACTAGATATTTAGAAGATTTCTTAACAAGATCAAGAGAAATAAAAACATATTCCTTGTTATTTAACAAGCCCCTTTATGTTTCCTTGGTTATCTGGGTAGCCAGTATATTGTAAGTAAATGAATTCAAGACCCTTGATTATTTTTTAAATGTATAAAAATAATTGCCATGCTCATGTGACCATGAAATCCTAAGAGTACTCTGTTAAAGAATTAAAAATATTTATAGCAGAAGATTGTAAATTATTTTTAGCATAGAAGCATAAATTTTTAAAATTAGCCTTGGGATGGGGTGAGGGTCACTAATTCCAGAAAATCCTGAATGGAAGAAATTCTTTAGATTGACAAACAATCTCCAGGTAAACTTGTATGAACTAACATTTCTAGATAGTGACTATTAACTTGTTAGAGCTGGCAAGTGGAGGTTTTTGGCCGGTTTACTCTGATAGGGGTAACTTCCCCCACTACTTTTGAAGCAATAGAAGTACAAACAATAGAAATGCAAAATAGAAATGCACGCAATTCTAAACGGCTTTATAATGATGCATTTAATTTAACATAATTCACGGGGACCATTTTGTCATGTATAATGCATAATGCATACTTTTTTGCCCAAATTTTTGAGGGAAAAATAAGTATGCCCATTATACATGGGTAGTACTAATTCCACATCTATATATATGTTTTTAATTATTTTATTTATGTTTATGCATTAAAAGTGTAACTCTAGAAAGCAATAAAAATATCTGTACGCAAAATAACCCCAGAATATGACAATTGGTTTTGTTTCTAAATATGTATAAATAAATAAATTGAATTAAAAAACTAAAATGATTTTTTCCTGAAAGTTTGGGCCAGAAATGCGGGTGCACACTATACATGGGAAGACATTATACATGGCAAAATATGGTGTGTGTGTATATATATATATATATATATATATATATATATATATATATATATATATATAATATGCATATGTGTATATATATTACAGTATAATTTGTATAAACTTGTCTTGACATCTGGTGACTATTTAGGAGGTAATGACTGACATGTTTTCCATACAAAAAGTGTCATGATATAGAAAAGATGCCTGTTATGCAAAAGAAGCTGCATAATGGGAAGAAATGGAAAACATAAAGAAGAAAATGTTAAGGGATAATCGGCACAATGGGGTAGAATTTTTTGGATGGCTTTCCAAGAGTGGGATAAACACAGAGAAACTTGACAAGATTGCCATTGAGGAGTTAACAGATCATTATTAACATAAGGTGTGGTGTAGAAGTGAGAACTGCTCCACCCACCTCTTACATTGTCACATCTAAAAAAAATCTCTTTATTCTAGCCTAAAGTAATTAAAATCCTATTATAAGTTTCATGATATATAAAAATATATTGAATGTGCAAGGATTTGGGGAGCATAATAGTAAATTTACACTATAAAATCTATGTAAAAGTAAAAGGCCTAGATTTGCTTATCCTACCCCTGGATGAGGATCTGAAGAAATATGCAAAGAGCCCTGGCTGGTGTGGCTCAGTAAATTGATTGCTCCCCTGTGAAGCAAAGGATCCCCTGATCAATTCCCAGTCAGGACATATGCCTGGGTTGCAAGCCAGGTCCAGTGTGGGGCCTGTGAGAGGCAACTACACATCAATGTTTCTCTCTCTCTTCTCCCTCCCTTCCCCTCTGTCTAAGAATAAATAACTAAAATCTTAAAAGAGAAAAAAAGAAAGAAATATGCAAAGAACTGGGTGATGTGTCCAAGGGATGGTATGCAACGCATTTTAGATTTTCTAGATACAGGAGTTTATACAGCTCCTCTGATGGATACAGATAGCATTCTACAGACTTGAAGGCTATACTGAGAGCTTACAGAAATGCATGGTAGAGGAAATTAAGGTGAAGCTTGAATAAAAAAATCGTAAAGTTGGACTGGAGAGATTATCCTGTGGTCACATAGGTTTTAGACTTTACCTTAATGACTAATTTGGATAAATATTGGATGAATAAACATATTTCCCTTTGCTTTCTATACACTAAATCTATTCTTCAGCTAGTTAATCAGTCAAATTTTGGACTTGTCCCTTCTCTCCACCACAGAAAACATTAAGCAGTAGAGTATGCCAGGAAGGCAATGAGAGATTGCTGTTCTAATTAAAGGAATAGTTGGAGGGGTGGTTTAATTCCCTCTCAAGTCCTTTTTATCAGTCCTATTTGGCCAGTATGCAAAACAGATGGTTCCTGGAGGTTAACAATAGACTAACAGAATTAAACAGGTAATTTTTTATATTGATTCAGCTGTACTTGATATGGGGTAGGTTCTGTAGGAAGTACAAAAAGCCAATGGGGACAGCAGGTCCCAAGGCTAATGCTTTTATTTCCATACAAACTTGGAATCCATCCAGCACAAAGTTAGTGTTGCCAGATTTAGAAAAAACAAACAAACAAACAAACAAACACACACACACACACACATGAGCCCAGTTAAATACAAACTTCAACTAAAAAAAACAAATAAATAAACAAAAAAACTCCTTTAGTCTAAGTATGTCATAGATATTACATGGGCTAAATAATGGATTTCATCCAGCAAACCTATGTGGCATTATTTCTGATTGGAATTTAGTAGACCATTATTGTTTTGCTACAGAAATATTCAAATTGCCATAATCTAGTGAGGCAGGACTTGGGCTTGGTAACCATTTAAGTGTGCTAAAGTGCCACCTTGATGAACCATGACTTTCCTCTGAGGAAGAAGCACAGAAAGATTTAAGGACTGCCGTCCCTAGTACTACAAATAAAGACTGATAAACCTAACTAAAATTCAAGTGTCAGTCCAACTTGTGAAATTCCTGGGAGTTCTATGTCAAAGGCTTCCTGTGTGCAGTTGCTTTTCACAACCTATTAAATAGACATTCACTACCTTGTTACAAGACATTGGCAAAAACTGCCCTAACCATAAAAGAGCACTGGATAATTCAGGAGCCAGAAATACTGAATATGGTGATATAAGAGGTATTCAAATAGAGAAGAGGAGGTGCAGCAAAGATTATTCATAAGATGGAAGTAGCCTAGTGCTGGGCATAGTAAGCAGGGAGAGTTCCAAGGATCCCTCACTGTTCAAGAGCAGGTTAATTCACTGCCCATAGGACTGGCGATACGGCACTGCAAGGACTTTTCTGCTCCCATTGCTATATAAGATGAACAATATGATTTTCTCAACTGAAGTAAAACAGACTTTCTGGTTCCCAATTGAGGATTTCATTGCTGGTTGGAAATCATCTGCAATATACCCTGCGGATGGTAAAATCTTGTGACAGAAGGTCAGAGCTGGGAGTTGTTTATTTCGCAGAAGAGAAGTTAGGTTTGGGTGCTTAGGGCTCTATTTGAATACTTGTTCAGACCTGATGCCTTGTTCAGACCTCCAAGTCTTTCTCTGTAGGTTTATGAAACATACAAAATGCAGGTACTCACAGCATACGATGACAGGCAGAGAGAACACAAATTACCCTGATGCCCTATGAAACTGATACAAGAAAAAGAAACTCTATCCCTTAAATGGGAAGAACTCACTCGAAAATGATTTCGGGAAAAATTCCCAACTAGTCCTACCACATCTAGCAAGTAGATTGTGTTGGACCTAGACCAATAGCCCCGGGTACTACAAATTATGGCTGGGATTAACACTTATTCTACTCTGTGCTTTACTTGCAACAAAGGCTGCTTTGGACAATATGAATTAATTTAACATTTGAGAGAGAAAATTCTCTATCAATTCAGACTACATGAATCTATTTTGTCTAATCATATAACATACTTCACTGTTACTAGTGTACCAAAAAAGGGAGCAAGAAAATAGTACAAGGACATATTATATTGCTGCCACACCCTCAGAACTCTGATCTCATTCAAATTTAAAATGAATAATTGAAGCACCTGCTACTTAAAATATGCAATGAAAATGCTTAACAGTACAGATTAATTATTTAAATGATCATGTCATCATGTTGCACATGAAAGGAAGTAAACTAGGAACTTGACTGGAAAGGTTTCAAAGATCAAACATAAGAATGAGGGTAGGGGGGATAAAACTACAGAACTTTTTATCTTCTTTTCCACTGCAAAAATTGTGTCTTTGATTTTGTTTGAACAAATCACACTGTCTATGCCATTATATTTGACAAGTCTTACTTCTAAATGTACTGTACAATGTTTCATCACTTCACCCAATGTGGACAAATCGGGGTTAATTGTGACTGCAGTTCTATCACCGTAAACAGACAGTCATGTGATTTTTTTTTAATCTGCAAACTCCATTGGAATCCACCTCCAGTGGGTCTGATAAAAGGTGTTAGTTTTCTGTATTGTCTCATCTATAGGTAAGGAGCACAGCTGAGCCAGGGGAGAAGCCTGAGCAAGAGGAGAGGACACGTGAAAACAGGAGACCCTGAACACAAGAGGAATGTGTTTGGTGTGTCAGAATTCTAGGAATGAAATCAGTCCTGTCACTTTCTCCAGAGGTTCTCAGATATAGAGAATAACCTTGTCCACAGTTTCTTGCAGATTTGGTACTAACATCTGATGGTCAGAAGAAAACCTTGTGGTGACTTGTAATTTCCACAGGAGGTAAATTGGGCCTCTACTGATTTATGAAGTCTGCCTAAATATCACACTTGGGTAATGTGGGGGAGTAAAATGATGCTTTGCATCCAGATGACTCAACTTCCTGGTAGCCAAGAACAGTTAACCATCAGGTTGTGCTTTATAATAGGCTACATACCATACTGATTAATTTTCAAATAAACCGAGAGAAACACTACCAATGAAAAATATAGGGCAAATAAATCTGACCAGCAGAGTTTCTGTGCTCTTCGGGGCTAGCACCCACAATGATACCTTGTCATGGCAGGTACGTGATTACCGACATATGCGTAATGCTAAAGTTTGATCTTCTCCTTTGATTATATCACATATGAATTTAGATAGAAAGTATTTAATAAGAATGGAGATTAAACTAAAATATCATTGAAATAAGATTTTGGATATTATTTGGTTGCTATATATTACCAAAATTGCCCTTATTAAGGTTGGCAAAGGAAGATTATAGAAAACTTTGTGGGATGGATTTTATTTGATGGCAGAATATAACCTACGGCAAGCTTGTGGGACACAACATATTTTTGAGTGAGCAAATCCCAATAATATTTGGTGACAACAACATGTGTGATGGCTTGATAAGCCTTGGGCCTGCTATGCCAGCACTGTGCTTTGCTATCTTCTGAGAGGATTTTAGGAGCTGGTCTAGGAGTCTGAGTCAATCTAAAATAACATTCCTGGAGGCTCTTTATAATTATGTGAAGGATTTGCTGAACCAAATAAAGCTCCCAATAGAAATTCCCTTCTAAGAAACTTTAGTGTAATTCTACTTTGAAGGATATAAAGCTATAAATAATTAGACTAATAAAATAATTGATCTAAGCTGATGATGCTGAGTGATAGCTTAAATTCACAAAAGGACTAGTTGATATACTAATCATTGTGAAATCTTATGTGTTTTAATATCAGTGTCCAGGATTTTTAGAAGACCAAGCTAGAGGTGCATTTATTATAAACTTAATTATCATAGGTTTATGGCATAAGTTATGATAGGGTCCTAGTTGACTCCTGATTTGATCATCATTTCTAATGACCTAGAGATCATACATAGAACTCAACTTTTCTTCTTTTGTGTTGTGCCCTGTACAGCACAGGAGAGATAAAAGAACAACACTCCCTATGGGAAATATTCACTGTGGGAGGCAGATGGACTATGTTACAGAATGCATTAGTAATACTTTGCTTTGTAATGATCTAGAAGGCCTTAACATTCCCTTCAGTTTCACCGCACTTCAGACAGGTTTTTTCCTGACTGGAGGCTCTTGACCTCCCTTTCCTGAGAGCATCTACTTTAGAAAAGTTGCAATTGTAAATATTTCCTCTGCCTTTAAATGTAAATCTTCTACAACCCAGAAACCTATTATATTTCTCAAAAATTTGGAACCTATCCCTTTGGAATGTCATCATTAAGAAAAATGGTGCTTCTATTTCCTAATTTGGGTTGAGGGTGACTTTATCACCTTGATCAACCTTCCCTCTAATGCTCTCCCATACTTTTTTTATTAGCTGACTTCAGAGTTTAAATATTCCCTTGTCTTTTATTTCAGCCAAGTGTAGTTCAATCACTCTCCCCTATTGCATCAGTGTCTCCCTTATTGCAATGGCCTTAAATTAACATTCTCCTTGTTATTTTTAACATGTGTCTGTTATAATGTCATTTCTAAAGTAACAATATTCCCATAAACTTAGTGTCTTGAAATACACATTTATTATCTCATAGGAATGAACATGAGGGTACTTTGTGTCTGGAGATTTGAGAAAGAGCTTTCTTTTGAGCTACTGAAATGTTTTAGCAGTTATTTGTTGCTAGGGTACCTCATTTCTTTAACCTCTTGTAACCAACTACTCTCTGTTGCATTATAATGTTATATTTTACTTCATATGAGGCAAGATAGTAAGAAACCAGGAAAATTCCTTGGCAAGTGGAATGCTGAAACTGAGGCAGCTGTTTCAAGCTGGCCTCATCCAGCACCCAGACTCCCCTGCCTCCTGGCTGGCACAACCACTCCCTTAAGCATTAAGCCTTCAGGACAATGAGATTCTAATCAGCATCAGATAATTTTAGGAACAAAGCCTCAGGTCTGTTAACCACAGAGACAGAGTTTTGGTCAAACTAGAGATAACATCTAGGCCTCAACTTTGTTTTAGCTCCTGAGCTCCAGGCCCAGAAAAGTAGCAAAACCAGATAAAGCAATACCTGGCTGATACCAGGACTAGAAGCAGTGACTTAATGAACCCTTACCCTAATACCAACCAATCAGTAGAGACCATGACCCTGAAAGGAAAACCTGGAAAGCCAATGAATATTTTATTGAGATACTCCCCTGCCCCTAAAACCCCTGCCTTTAGAAAACAGATACAAACCCTTAAAGCAAAGGACCCAGTGCGTGCTTTCTCTAGAGCAGGCGTGTCAAACTCATTTCCACCAGGGGCCACATCAGCCTTACGGTTGCCTTCAAAGGGCTGAATGTAGAGCTCCTTGCCCCTAGTTAAGGAGTTGTTACATTTATACAGTCCTAAAATTATTTCAGCCCTTCGAAGGCAAGGGCAAGGCTGATGTGGTCCCCAGTGGAAATGAGTTTGACACCCCTGCTCTAGAGCATGCCCGAGGCTTTCCCTCTGCTTTCTAAGGCATATATCGTTGCTTTCTTTCTTCAAGGGCTCCTCTTTTGCCTTAGTAACTTATTTCCAGAGTCCACAAAGTCTAGCTGGCTTACTTCCTCTGCCTCTGTGACTTGCTTTCTAAAGGTCCAAGGCATCCACATCTAGGCTCAATTCTTCCTCACCTATCCGAAGGGCCAAGGCAGCTCTGCCTGGGTTCACTCCTGTTGCTATGATCTTACTTCTTCTACCTTCAGCCCTTCCTTGTTTCACTGTCCCCTTCTTTAATAAACAGTTTCAAAATCACTGGATTTGCCCCAGCCAGGGTGGCTCAATTGCTTGGAGCATCGTCCTAAAACTGAGAGGGTGCACGTTCAATTCAAGTCAGGGTGCATGCCTGGGTTGCTGGTTTGATCCCATCTGGGAGCATACGATTCCCAGTTTGGGCACAAATGGAGCTAGCCAATCAATGTTTCTCTCTCATATTGATGTTTCTCTCTCCATCTCTCTCTCTCTCTCTCCCTGCCCATTCCTCTCTCTAAGAGCAATGAAGAAAAAAAAATGATGTCCTCAGTGAGGATTAAAAAAAAGTTACCTGGACTCATGTCGTGAAATCTTTCTTGCATAAAGTCAAGAACCAAGAGCCCACATTGCCATTAACACATACACCGATCATCATCTGTAATGGTATGCATTTAGTTGTGTTTTGTTTCTGTTTTTGTCTAAAAAAATATAAGCTTCATTAGTAGTAGGACTTTGCATTTTTTTATATTTATGTATTCTCAGGAACTATACCTACATCAGGAATATCATATACCCTTAATGATTTTGTTTAAATGAATAAATAATTATTATAAGGCCGTGATATTTGATTGCTGATGCTCTCAAGAAAGATATAAATAAAATCTGCTAGAAAAAGTATTTATTTGCTTATTTATTTTTAACTGTTACCCTTGGGGTATTCATTGTTGAGAAATCTGGAGGAAATTAACTTTGATGTTTGACTTTAAAAATCTCTGGAAAAAATCTATCTTTCAGTGTCTGCTAAAAGAGGAAGAGCTAAAATATATTTGCATCGAATTGCAAGTGTAATGTTTCTTTGGAGCATTCAATTCTAGATCTTTCAACCATTTTCTCATTCTTATTCTGAAATGCCTGAGTCTTTTTAAGCATTTGGTTTCTAAAGCATTTTTCTCAGTCTGAAAATTCTTACTGGATAGAATGATTTTCTTCATGCTCTTTAAAAATCAATTTTACTTTTTAACGTGAGCTTCATAGTTTTATTTTGTTCAGTGATGACGGTTGACTCTTCCCACTAAAGCCTCCCCAGAGCAAAAAACCTTGCAATTCAAAGCCCAGGATAATAATTTGACAACATTTTGAAGTCTGTCAAAAACCTTGAAACAGAAGGATGCTCAAGTATGGAGTTAATCTTACATTGTGCTGGCTCATTACATCTTCATAGATCCAGAGTGGCTTGAATTTTAATTGCCCACATTCCTTGAAGATTGAGATTCCTGAGATTCCTTGAGATTCCTGAAGGATATTCAGATGTATGAGTATGTGTATGTGTGTGTGTTGAGTTTGTGTAAAGTTACAGTAAGCCAGATAAACTGTCATGTAACAATATATGCGTAGGTTCTAGGGATTCATGTGGGGTGTGGAACTGCTTAGAGGGACCATTACTCTGTCTACCACACAAAGACATAACCCTGAAGAAAATCAGTCAGTGCCTGTGCTTGCATGCCACACACAAGAAAATCATGGAGAATCGTCTTCTAGCACTCCTTATTGGTAAGAACAAAGTCACAGAAACATGCATTCTGAATAGATCGAGTTCAAAATAAGAATAAGGACAGAAAAGGAAACATTTAAAGTAATTATAACAACAGTGTCAAATACCGTGTTCAAATAAGTCTAGATAATAAATGCATGTCTGATTTTGTATTTAAAAAAAAAATTAGTGATTGTTCAAAACCTATTTTAGTAGTAGTATGAGGATCTGTGTCATAATTCACTTGGGGTCAGGGTGTGTATTTAGTGTATTTAGTGAAGAAGAAACATCAGTAAGTGCTTACTATGTTTGGAAAGACTAACCAGCAAAGTAAAGGGAACATCAAAAAATTAAAGCTAAGAATGAAATTAGTGATGCAGTTTTTTTGAGAGAGGGAGAAAGTGTGTGTGGGGGGAGGGAGTTGAGTAAGAGGTTATTCACACTGATAGGATAAGAGGGCTTTATAAAGAGAAATTCAAGGTGTCAGGCTTAAGGTTTAGCAGAAAGAGGAATTGATAGAATAAGATTCCAGAGACCAGAGTAGATTGAATCAGAATCATAGCTATATTAAAAGGAAGTGAGGAAAGAATTGGTGGTCATGGACATAAGTTTATGGAGAGGCAGGACAGATAAAGTAGTGGAGTTCAAGTTCAAATTTTATAGTAGTCTAAAATAAATATAAGAAAGTAGTGCATTGAATAAAGACACAAAAAAAGATTGACCTTGACCTTGACTTTAGGATTGAAGGAAATGAGAGAATCAGTGAGATAGAAATAAGTTTGTAAGATTTAGAGTTTGGATTGAGTGCCTTCATGCATAAACTTTTTCATGGTATGAAGGAGATAGGGATGATAACTTTGAATGAAATTAAAGGTGGTGGAAGTTAGAAAGGAATATTATAAATGTCTGTGATGAATATGGCTAATTACTGAGGTAGGTGAGTGAAGACTTTAGATAACAAAGAAAAGTGTTATGAATCAGCACAAATGCTCATTGAAGAAGGTCATGCATATGAATTTTCAGCACTTGCACATATCTTTCTTCAATAATGCTCAATGCCTGTCCCAAATCTCTGTTTATACAGAATTTTGGATTGTATTTTCTTTCCTGAGGGAATGAAAAATCATACTTTGGACTTAGAGATATTGTAGAGATCAAGCTTAGATCACAAATAATATTTGGACACAAAGAATAACCATACGGTGAGCTTAGAAAAGTCTAGCAGGTGGCAAAGAGAATGTGGAGTGTCGGCAAAGAGAATGTTTGGCTCTTTCAGTTGTAGGAGGAAAAAACATTTATAATATTAATTATATTCTATGGGGACTGATAACCATGCCAACACTCTACTATAGTGATTGAGTACTTTATAATAACAGCAATAACAAAAAGCTAAGCCATGCAATTAAATGAATGAGGTATCAGAATTTTGGTGTGCCCTTTTATTTAGAGGCAAATATGCAATCATTAACTGAAAAAAAAACCTTAAATCCAAGTTCTTATTATGTTTAGAAAAAGCCAATATTACTTCATAGTAAAATTATCAAACACAGAGGAAACTAAGCTACAATTAATGAGAGACAACAGAAACAAGGAACAGATTTGACTTTCATTTGTAAATACTGCTTTTCATATTACTAAAAGGAAAAATCTTATTGAAAATATAACCAAAATACTATACTATATAAAAGACTATTTCTTACTATTAATAATATCTTGTCAGTGTTTAAAATTCTGTGAATATTTTATATTTACTTAGATTTATTGGATCAACTCAAGTTCCAGATAAAGACCACACCATACAGAAGTGAAATTGTTTAATATGTTTCTCACATTTTTTAAATCTATAAGTAACCCACACAATGTTTCTCATTTTTGTGACCTTGCAATTTATTTGTTGAGAAACTAGTTTGCTTATCCTAACTGAAATTCAGAGTGATTGTATTGTTACATTGTATTCTATTATGTTTTTCTGACCCTTTTTTTTTCCTAATAATCAAATCTAAAGGCTTGAACAGATTTGGAATTAACTTTTATTAATTTTTGTTCATTAATTTTTATTATTTTTGTTATTTGATTTTTTTTTTATTTTGGCAAGAAAACCTCATGAGTTATACTATGTTTTCTTATTGGATAGCACAAAATATCTGACTCTTTGTTGTTGTTTTGCTAGCAAGCTAGACCTTTTATTTCAAAGAGGGCAAAAGGACAACATTTAATATTTTTTTATTTATTACCTGGGTTATATCTATGGAGATTATACTTATAAAGGAAAAACATTTGTTCTTCAACTATTTGCTTATTGTGCAATATAGTTTATATTAGCAAAGAACAATAACATTTTTTTGTTTTATTTAATAAAAAAAATCTAAGTGATAAGTTAATTTACACGCATAATCCAAAAGTAACCAGAAGATTTTTTCAATTTAATTTAATTTTCTTACTTATTTTACTTAAACCATTAGGAATCGATGGATTTATTTCAATTTACTGAAGATTTTTTGTTTTGTTTGTTTGTTTACTTGTTTTCTTGGAGGTACTTTGAGGGTGTATCTTCAAGTTGGGCAGTAAATATTTTTATTATGAGTCCCATAGATTTTGGCAGATTTTTGCTTATTGTTATGACAAGTTATATCAGACCTATCTTGCAATTTTGTTGCTGAGACCTGGAATCAGTTGTTTTCTCAAAGAATCTTTGTTCGCTTTGCTAGGGGAAGACAGGATTCCGTGACCATGATCTCAGCACTGACTCATCACTGCTACTGGCTGTATGATAAGGGCTGCCACAACAAAATGCAACAGACTGGTGACTTCCAGAGCAGAGATTTATTTTGTCACAGTTTTGAAGACTGGAAGTACAAGACTAAGTTTCCTGCAGGGTTGGTTTCTCTTTGCAAATGGCCCACGTCTTAATGTTCCCTCACAGAATCATCCTTTTTGCAAGGACACCCCTAGTATCTCTTTGTGGGTCCAAATTTTCTCTTTTTGTAGGGATATCAGTCAGATTGTATTAAGGCCCACCTATAAGACTTTATTTAGCTTTAATAACCTCTTTAAACACTCTAGTTTCAAATATAGTCACGTTCTGAAGTACAGGGGGTTAGGGCTTCAACATACAGGAGAGTACAATTCAGACCATAACCCTGCCTATGTATTGTTTTCTAACAGAAATAATGAAGACATATACTATTTTTAAAAAACAGTTCATCATGAGTTATGTTTGTATATATTTTCTTGGCTTTTTATTATGTTAATATTTTTTACCAGAAATAATTTAAGTACTTTTATAGTTTTGTTTTTCTGTGCTTGAATATAGTCCACTAGAGACCTACCACCAAATTTCTAGATTACAAAGTTAATTGAAATAAATTTTCTTTGTAATTTAACCACTGAGTACATGCACAAGTTTTTTTTTTTTTTTTTTTAACTTGTTTTAAATTTTAGAAATTTTATTTTAAATTTTATTTTGTTTCCAGGTAAACCATTTGCATGTTTCCTAAGGCAAATCCATAAATGGTCTCTTACTAAACTTTTCATGCAAAGTAGAAACACCTCTTTTAATGGAAAATTTTTATGAGTCAACATGTACTTTTCAAGAGGGACCCCCCAAAACTTAATTATCTTCAGGGGGATGGGCCCCTTATACTGTAGGCTTCACCTACTAAGCGAGAGTTCTAGGAACTCATCTGCAACTGTGTACCAGCAGGCATTGTGAGAACCTGTATTCAGCTTCAGTGAATTTTTTTGAAGACTCATTCGACTCAGTTGCCCGTTTCATGATGGGTGATTTATGAGCACACCTGACCTCACCACGCCGATTGTTCAGCAGTTTTTGATCACAAATGGCATGATCCCCATGCCCCACCCTCCCTATTGACCCAATGTCACCCCGATGACTTTTTGTTTCCTGGATGAGAAAAGTTATAACCTAAGAAGAAAAGTTTTGCCAATGTGAAAGAAGTGAAATAAAAAATGGCAGAAGCACTAAAAGGCATCAAAAGTGACAAGTTCAAAGACTGTTTTAAGCAATAGAAAAAAATTCTCGATAGGTGTATTGCATCAAATGGAGAATACTTTGAAGGTGACTGAAGTTTAAACATGTAAGAATAAGTACACAATGTTATAAATAAATTCTGTTCTTTTTGGCCTCTTCATATATATTGTATATACACATACATACAAGATGTACATATATACACAGGTATATACTTGCATATATACATATATAAAAATGTATATGATAGAAGATAGATAGATAGATAGATAGATAGATAGATAGATAGATAGATAGATAATCTTCTATGTCTTCCACCTACTTTGCTGGTAAATGATTAAAACTAACTGTGTGGATAAAGGAAGGCTATACTACTTGATGCATTTATCAGTTTTCATGGTGTAAATACTACTACAATGACTAATTTCAAAAGTGCTGCTTTATGACTTCTGAATTCAGATCATAAAAAGTAATTTCTTTCTCTTGAATTTCTCTCGACTTTCTCTCAGTCTATGTACCTAGGGAAACCCGAGCCACAATATAAGGCTCTAGCTACTCTGATGCAGTCATGGTAAAGACAGCTTATGAATGACCAAATAGAGGTGGAGAAATATATCCTCAGCCTTTTGTTGTTCTCTGAGCAAGCAACAACCTAGCCTCCACATGACTAGCTCCATCCAATATTATTTGACTGAAACTGATGAGGGACTTCAAGTAAGAACTGCTTAGTGAGGCACAGCCCACTTTTAGACTTGTGAAAGATAATAATACATCTCTATTATTATTGTTCTATTACTATTTTTAACTGAAAAATAACTTTAGATTTGCAATTGCAAATATTCTACAAAGGATATTATTTAATCAACTTCTTCAAGTTTTCATTACTATCATTTTTCAGGTATAGAATCTAACTTAGGAATCCATATTATACTGCTTTAGGTTTAACTTACTGAGCTCCGTGGTGGTTTTTTATTCAAGTATAAATGTTTGGCCAATGATGCCAATTTCTGACTTCCAGCCAAGATAGAAGCATAAGTAGGTATATTTTGCCTCCTCATACAAGCAAATGAAGGACAACAACAAATTTAAAAGCAAAAAATAACCAGAATTTCCAGAAAATTGTACTGTATGGAGTCCAACAACCAAGAAATTAAGAAGAAACATTCATCCAGACTGGTAGGAGGGGTGGAGCGAAGCAGCCAGGGCAGAGAGGATGCGCAGCAAGGAGGCAGCTGGAGGACCAGTCAGAAAGGTCTCACATTTGCGTGTGGATAAACAGGGAGGAACAAGTGGGGAATGAGACAGACCGCACAACCCAGGGTTCCAGTGCAGGGAAATGATGCCTCAAAACTTCTGATTGAAAAAAACCTATGGGGGTTGAGGTGGCAGGAGAAACTCCCAGCCTCACAGGAGAGTTTGTTGGAGAGACCACAGAGTCCTAGAACATATACAAAACCACCCACCTGGGAATCAGCACAGAAGGGCCCCATTTGCTTGTGGGTAGTAGAGGAAGTGACTGAAAGCTGGCTGAGAGCTGAGCAAGTGGCATTGTTCCCTCTTAGACTCCCTCCCCACCCACATATGGTGCTACAATGTAGCAACAAGGGTTACCCCACTCTGGTGAATACTTGAACCTCTGTCCCTTACTACATAACAGGGGCACCGAGACAGAAAAAATATGGCCTAAATGAAAGAACAGATCAAAGCTCAAGAAAAAACACAACTAAGTGATGAAGACCTAGCCAACCGATCAGATGCACAGTTCAAAACACTGATAATTAGGATGCTCACAGAAATAGTTGAGTATGGTTGCAAAAGAGAGGAAAAAGTGAAGCTGTGAAAAGTGAAAAACAGGAAAATGTACAGGGAACCAACAGTGATGGGAAGGAAACCAGGACTTAAATCAATGGTTTGGACCAAAACGAAGTAAACATTCAATCAGAACAGAATAAAGAAACAAGAATTCAAAAAAATGAAGAGAGGCTTAGGAACCTCTGGGATGACTTTAAATGTTTTAACATCCAAATCCTAGGGGTGCCAGAAGAAGAGGAAGAATAAGAAACTGAAAACTTCTTTGAAAACATAATGAAAGAGAATTCCCCTAATCCGGCAAAGGAAATAGACTTCCTGGAAGTACAGGAAGCTCAGAGAATCCCAAAGAAGTTTGAGCCAAGGATGTACATACCAAGGCACATCATAATTACATTACCCAAGATTAAAGAGGAGGGAATCTTAACAGCAGCAAGAGGAAAGGAAACAGTTACCTCCAAAGGAATTCCCATAAGACTATCAGCTGATTTCTCAAAAGAAACCTTGCAGACAAGAAGGGGCTGGAAAGAAGTATTCAAAATCATGAACGGCAAAAACCTCCATCTAAGGTTATCCAGCAAAGCTACTTTGGAATGGAAAGGCAGATAAAGTGCTTCTCAGTTAAGGTCAAGTTAAGGGAGTTCATCATCAACAAGTCCTTAGTATATGAAATGTTAAAGGGATTTATCTAAGAAAAAGAAGATGATTAAAAACATGAATGGTAAAATGACAACAAACTCACAACTTTCAACAACTGAACCTAAAAAAAATAAAAACAGACTAAGCAAACAACTAGAATAGGAACAGAATCATAGAAATGGAGATCACATGGAGGCTTATCAGCGGGGATGGAGAAGGGGGAGAATGGGGAAAAAGTTACAGGGAATAAGAAGCATAAATGATAGGTACAAAATAGGGGAGAGGATAAGAATAGTATAGGAAATGTAGAAGACAAATAACTTATATGTATGGCCCATGGACATGAACTAAGGTGGGGGAATGCTGGTGGGAGGGTGGGTGCAGGGCAGAGGGGAATAGAGGGGAGAAAAATGAACAACTTTAATGGCATAATCAATAAAATATATTAAAATTAAAAAATATTTTTGGGCCAATGAGAGTCCCTTTGTGTTGACTTTTTTGACCTTTTGTTTTAGTCCTGAGATCCACTACTGGGCTGAAGTCTCAACTTTCCTATTTATCTCAAAAGGCTAATATGGATCATCTTTATCTAGAACACTGTGTACTAAAGATTCAACTTTTCTACTGACCTAAAAGAAATTAATATATAAAGATAGAACAGGAAGCACTTATAAAAGCACTCCCATTCAGGGAAGATAACCCATGTGAATCATCGTTCCATTATGCTCTATGGTCCTACCCAAAGTGATCAATGTAAAAACTAATTCCGCTTTCTTTTTCTCATCTTGATTAGTGCCAATAGAAGTTTGGAGAGACCATCAGTTCATCTTGAATTCGAAAAATCATGTTCTTAAGTTCATGCCTATGGTCTTTTATATTGCAGAGCTCTTACAAAGTAATTTTCTTTTTTTTTTTAATGTTTAATTATCTGACATTTATTTTTATATAGAATTGTATGATTTTTCTGTGGAACACTTTCTTTGTGTTCTTGTCTACATATCTTTTTTGTTCAACTAAAATGGACCTCACAGATTTGACAGGAGATTGTCATGTTTAGTCTTGTTGATGAACCATTTATATTAAAAAAATAAATAAATAAATCGGTGTCATAATAACTAATTCAATTCACCAATTGTTAGTTTTGTAATACTCTTGTTTCAGTCTTTCTACAAAGCTGAGTTTATTGATATTTTGTTCATTTAACCACTTCCAAACTTGAATTTCCACTGTTTGGAGTTAAAGGACCATTTAGTTACTCTTCCAAACTTACCACTTTCTGAATTTCTCAATTAGTTCTGAGAATTCTTATTCCCTTTTGCATACTGGCTAATTCTGCAGTTACTTTCTCTCATGCTTTTAAAAAGGAGAGAGCCAAGAGGCCACAGAGTAAGTGAAAGCTACACTACTCCCCTCCCAGGACCAAGCTGGGATTGCAACTAAATAATAGAAAAATCATCCTGAATAACCAGTTAAACACTAGTTGTAGAGAAGCCTTATAACCATAGACAGACAGAAGAAATCACTTCACCGCAATTAGATTGGTAGGAGGAGCAGAGGAGACACAAGAGAGATGGCTGAAATTCCACAGGGGTATTTCAGCTGCCAGAGTGTTCCGCCTGAGAAGTGTGTGGTCTAACCCCAAGCTGGGCTCCCAGCCCACAGCACCAGAGCTGGAAAGAAACCCAGATAACATCCAGCTGTGAAAAGTAGCCGGGTTTCTGTCTGCCAGGGAGAAAAGGCTAGAGATGTAGAGAGACTCTTAAAGGGCCGAGGCACAAAATTTTATTTACAGCTTACCTTGGGCTTCAGCAGAGAGGGCAGAGTAGACTACATAAGCTTGAGGAGAATCTGGGGTCGGTGGCTCTGGGGAGAGAATTGAAGGAACAACAGTCAGGACCGCTCTGCTGAGTCATTGCCCATACTGAAAAGGGTCATCTTTCTCAGACACAGCACTCCTTTATAAAGGCATGAGCCTGAAGGGAAGTAGTAGCCCCACCTACAGGAATTACTCTGAACCACCCTATAAACTACTGATTACAGCTTAATTAGTCTAACAACTCATCAGTTTAACAGCTGACTAGTTTAACACAGTAAGGCAGAAGATACCAAGAAAAAACCAAAATAGGAAGACAAAGAGACAGACCTCAAGTGAAAGAACAAGATAATTCTCCAGGAGAAGAACTATATGAAATAAAGGCAAGCAATTTATCAGATAGAGAGTTTAGAGTAATGATTATAAGGACACTCAACAGCATGAAAAAAGACATAGAAACCATAAAAAAGGACCAGTCAGAAATAAAGAATGCAATAATTGAAATAAATAATATGCTGGAAGGAATAAATAGGAGGCTAGATGAAGCAGAGGATTAAATCAGTGTGTTACAAAACAAGGTAGAAAAACACATGCAAGCAAAGCAGCCAAAAAAAAAAAAAAAAAGAATGCAAAATAAAGGAGAAGAGTTTAAGAAATATTTTGGACAACATGAAGCTTAACATCTGCATCATAGAAATACCATAAGGAGAAGAGAGCGAGCAAGGGACCAAGAACCTACTTAAAGAAATATTGACTGTAAAGTTCCCTTATTGACTGGTAAAGCAAAAAGAAACACAAGTCCAGAAAGTTCAGGGAGTCCCAAACAAGTGGACACAAAGAGGCCTACACTGAGACATATCATAGTTAAAATGACAAGGCCTAAATACTAGAGGAGAATCCTAAAAGCCTCAAGAGAAAAGAAGGTAATTGCTTACAAAGGATCACCAATTTGACTGGCATCTGATAACTTAACAGAAACATTTCAGTTCAGAAGGGAGTGGCATGAAATACTCAAGGTGATAAAAAGCAGGGATTTATAACCAATGCTACTTTACTTAGCCAGGCTTTCATTTAAAGTCAAAAGAGAAATAAGGGGCTTCTCAGACAACAAAAAACTAAAAGAGTTTAACACCAAACCAATACTGCAATAAATATTAAAGGGTTTGCTTTAAGAATAAGAAGAAGAAAAAGAGAGAAAAAAAAAAAAAAAGGCTGAAAAGAGTCTAACAATAGAATGACACTACATACATATCTATCAATATTCACCTTAAATGTAAATGGCTTAAATGCTCCAACCAAAAGTCACGGGGTAGCTGAATGGATAAGAAAACAAGTCCCATGTATATGCTGCCTCCAAGAGTCCCATCTCAGATTGAAAGATACACACAGACTAAAAGTGAAGGGATGGAAAAAAAATATCCCATGCAAATGGAAAGAAAAAAAAAAAAGAAGCTGGGGCAGCAGTACTTATATCTGACAAAATAGACTTTAAAACCAAGGCTGTAGTAAGACTGCAAAAAAATGCACTACATAATGATAAAGGGAACAATCCAGCAGGAGGATATGACCCTTTTAAGTAATTATGCACACAACATAGGAGCACTCAATATGTAAAGAAATTCTTGATGGGCATAAAGGGAGTGATTGACAGTAATACAGTCATAGTAGGGGATTTTAACACCCATTGACTTCAATGGATAGACCATCCAGGCCAAAAATCAACAAGGAGACAATGGCCTTAAATGACACACTGTATCAAATGGATTGAATAGATATCTTCAGAGCATTTCACCCCCAAAGCAAAAGAGTACACATACTTTTCAAGTGCTCATGGAATGTTTTCTGGTATAGAACACATTTTAGGATGCAAAATAAGTCTCAATTAATTTAAGAAGTTTGAAATCATATCAAATATCTTTTCTGACCACAATGCTATGAAACTAGAAGTCAATCACAAGAAGACCACTGTAAAAGGTACAAAGACATGGAAGCTAAGTACCAGGTTATTAAACAATGAATGGGTCAACAACATGATCAAGGAAGAAATCCAAAGATACCTTGAAACAAATGAAAATGAGGACACAACAATCTAAAATATAAGAAAATGGAACTTCATCAAATTAAAAAGTTTTTGCACAGCAAAGGAAATTGTAAACAAAATAAAAAGAGAACCGACAGAATGGGAGAACATATTTGCCAATATCTTCAGAGGTTAATATCCAAAATTTATGAAGTACTTACAAAACTCAACACCAGAAAACAACAACAGCAACCACCCAATTTAAAAATGGGCAAAGGACCTGAATAGACACTCCTCCAAAGAGGACATACAAATGGCCAATAGACATATGAAAAGACACTCAACTCAAATTAAACCCACAATGAGTTGATAATCTCACACTGGTCAGAATGGCTATTATCAATAAATCAACAAACAAGTGCTGGCAAGGATGTGGAGAAAGTGGCACTCTTTTGCACTGTTGGTGGCAATGTAGATTGGTGAAGTCACTTTAGAAAGCAATATGAAGATATGTCAAAAAATTTAAAATCAATCTGCCTTATGACTGAGCTATCTCACTCTGGGAATATATCTGAAGGAACCCAAAACACTCATTCAAAATAGCATAAGTGCCCTATATTCATTGCAGCATTATTCACAACTTCCAAGATATGGAAGCAGCCCAAGTGTTCATCAATAGATGAGTGGATAAAACATCTATGAGACATTTTCACAGTGGAATTCTACTCAGCTGTAAAAAAAAGAAAAAAAAAATTACCCTTTGCGACAGCCTGGATGGACCTGGAAAACATTATGCTGAGTGAAATAAGCCAATCAGGGAAAGACAAGTACCATAAGATTTCACTCATCTGTGTAATCTAACAAACAAATTGAACTAATAAGGAAAATGGGGACAGACTCATAGGTGGAGAGCAGGATTACAGCTAGTGGGGGGTGGTGAAAGTTAGGTGGCAGAGGGTTGAGCAAAAAGAAAAGAGGACTCATGGGCACAGACAACAGTGTGGTGATGGCTGGAGGGAGTGGGTATAAGTGGACTAAATGGTATTGGAAAAAATACAACAAACATTAAAAAAGATACAGTAAAGAAAGGAGGAAAGAACCAAATGTGGTATTATAATTCTATCTTAAGAGTCTTCCCTAAGAGCTACAAGTATATTAGGTGAATTATTTGCCATCAGTATTGTTA